>JAJEJO010005712.1:12076-37052 GCA_020662805.1 Glaucomys volans
CACATCCCCAGCCCTATTTTGTATTTTATTCAAAGACAGGGTCTCACTGAGTTGCTCAGGGCCTCGCTAAGTTGCTGAGGCTGGCTTTGAACTCACAATCCTCCTGCCTCAGCCTCCCAAGCCACTGGGATTATAGGTGTGCGCCACTGTGCCCAGCTGTCATTTGATTTCTATAAAATGCTTCCATATAGAATCTGAAATAAGGGTTTTGAACCTAACAGGCTATATTTACTCCTTCAAAGTTATTATGCTTTGAAATTCAGGCAAAAGTTGGATAATGTCCCAAAAAAAGTACACAAGACTTATAGGAAGAATTTATATAATTCCTGAAAAACCCAGAATACAATTCAGTTTTCAGTACAATTCTTTAAATGTAAGTAATGGAAATTTTGACCTCATCTTTTTTTGTTTGTTTGTTTTTTGTTTTTGTTTTTTGCTTTTGTTTTGTTTTTGGGTAGTCAGTACTGATAGTGTTCTCCTGAATGGTGAAGTACCTGTCAGCATAGAATCTGCTCAGAGAGAGTAGCATCTTCTTGGCTTGAGGTTAAGTTGCTTTACTCAACCAGAAATAAGTTTCCATTTTGTTTTAATGCTGAGAGTATGGTCTTCTATTTTGCATCGTGAAGTAGTCATTTAGATAAGGCTAACAAAGGAGAGAAGCCAGAAAATGATTAGTTTTGTACTTGAACGGCCCAAATGTGTCATTTTTCAGGCTGCTTAAGAGACTTGTGCTCTTTGCTTCCACATACCCTTGATTTTATCTTTTTTTTTTAATAAAATGGGTTAATTCTCTTTTTTCCTTCCTAGTGCTTTATCTCCCACTTAAGCAGAGTGAATTTTTATTTTAGCTGCTTCATTGCATTCACAGAAAGTGTTTTATTATCACTTACACATGCTTCAAAGACCTTAAATGAGCAGACAGGGAGAAAAGTGACACAATTGGCTTTAAGTGGCTGGAACACATGGGAAGTGACATGGTGCACAGTTAAGGAAAATTGGATGATCCAGATTTATACGTAAGTTTGTGCACTGAATGCATGCAAACTCTGCTAGAATCACAGCAGCTTCCTTGTTTTGGTAATTCCATGATCTGACTTCTTATATACCCTTTCTCATTTTTGATTATAATTTTCCTAAAAAAAATCTGTACATATTAACAGGCTTGTCATTTATAGGTTTTTACCAGAACTTTAAAGTGTGTTAGCGAAGTAAACTAATTTGTTAGTGTGCCAAAGCACACTCTCTGAATGTCTGCCTTATGCTGGAAACAGGTTGCTCAGTCCAAGCCGCAAGAATCACAGAAATGGGCAAGGAGCTGAATACGAGCCCACATTATGATTTAGTACTTCCTTTCTGGAGCCACTATAGTCTCCTAACACTTTCCAAATGGACTGCAGTGACTCCAAGTAACCTGTCTTCTTAGGCCTATTTTATCTGCCACTGATAATATATTCTGTTTTTCTTAAACATAAAATTTCTACAAGTATAACGAGATGGGAAAATGCTCTCTGAAAAGACTGTAGTCAAGAAAATGAGAAGAAATGGAACCCATGAAAGTGATACAAGAACAGAATAGGGTATGACTCCAATTTGCATCCTCCTGAGGGACCCCCATGTGTACATCAGCTTCTGATGGGCACCAGGCTCTTTGTCTTCCAGGAAAGTTGTCCATGTTGCAGACTTGGTGTGGGTTTCTGTCACACCAAGTTTCTCCTGGGGCAATTCTTGAAGGAAGGAAGGATGTAGCAGCAAGTGATGATGTCCTCTCAGTTTCTGTTTTTCCTCAATGAGGTGAGCTCTAAGAGGAGGCGGCAGCACCAAGGCCTGATGTCAAAAAATTGCAGAACTCTGCACATACTAACTTTGTCAGAACCCCCACACTAATAAGCTGAATAACCCTAATGGCTTCTGCAGCCCAAGGCTGCATTCCTGGGAGGACCCTGGCCTCCATTTGAGCTCCTGACTGACAAAGTTCAAGGATGACCAAGAATTTGCTGTTTAATCTAATGGACATCTGATAACAGGCCCCTGATTCTCCATTCTTAAAGTATTAGCAAAAACAAACAGCTCAATTTACAATTTCCCTCTGTCTCTTTAAGATATCGGTGCATCTGCCACCTACAACCCAGGAATGTCTTCCTCAAAGAAGGCTTCTTTGAACTGTAAGCCTCAGGAGGATTGAGCCCTGGGCTTCTGATCCTGGGGGAGGACAGAAATTCTAACACTGATGACTGCCAACTCTCAGAGACCGATGGCTCCTAAGTTTAAATTATTCTCCATAAAAACTGATACCTAAACTGGCAAATTATCAAATTACTCATTAATTGGGGTGCCTCTCCTGTGCAGAAATGAAGTCTTCTTGGTGCTAGATACTTTTCCCAGAAAAGTGTTAGACTGATGATGAATATAATCTAAATAGAAGTCTTATATTGTACTAAAATCTGCCCAACATCTGCCAATCACAAAACCAGAAAAGCTAACATCTAATGTTATCCTCATGCCAATGAAAACATCATATTCTGTGACTGGCCCTTCATTGATTCTTTTTCAGATGGACAAACACAGACTTTCTTCAGGTTTACCTCTTTGTGCAGGAAGGTCAAAATGCTTTCTGGGATATTGATCAATTCATGTTTTAATTATACAAATTAATACAAGTCTCCTATGGCTGTTATTTTATTTGGGTAAATTCACTTTCAATCTATATGTGAGACTTCACAACATACTGGTCAAATATTTGTATTTATTTTATCAACAAAGTCATCTTTCCTAATGGAGACATAATTGCTGTTTTCCCAAATCAATGGAAGAAATTTCAGGTAAGTTGAATTATGTGCACAAATTGTAGAACAGGGGCTTGAATCCAAGGAGGATGGTCACCTGGCCCTTGGCCAGGAGCCTAACAAGGCATTTCCATTCAATATCTCAGTGTGTGGGTACAAAAAATAAGCATTAGTGCTGGTGGGTACCCTCTGCCTCTCCTTTCCCTTTGTTGTTGATTTCTTTTTCATGAGTTTAGATGCTGATGGGAGAATTTTATTGACTCTGATCAGTTGGAGACAACATCCATGAACTTTGGCCTGCCGTTGCAGTGCTTTACCATCAGTGCAGGCTGGAGCATCATTGCCGTGGTGGGTGCTGGTTTTACAGGGCACTGTATCCAGCATCTGGCCTGTGCCATAGCTTGGGAAGAAAGTGTTTTAGCTAATTATATCTAGTCCAAAAGAGGGTCATACAGTTTGCTTTGTGCTTTACAAACAGTGGATTGAAAGGAGATTTGGGAAAAATTTGAAGTTGGCAAAGTATATGAGTATTTGCAGGAGAGTGCTTAGCAATGATCTGTGCCCTAGGGAGGACAAAGGTCTAAGAATCAAATCTGAATATTCATGTAGAGCTAGTAATGTTGGTGAGACAAATCACACAGAAATACTACTGAGGACAAGGTACATGTTATTTTTCCAAAAGATAAAGGAAGGACTGGATTTGCTGTATGGAAGAGAAAGAGAAATAATCAATCATTGATCAACAAATATTCAGTTTCCTCAGCAGGTTTAATAAGGAAGTTTAAATTAAACTACTGCAGGTATAAAGATGGGAGTGTAGTGCTCCCGTCCCTCCTGTTCACGTGTCCCCAACATAGGTCTAGAGGCCAAGGAGATATAGTCACTGGAGGGATGTTTGAGGATAGGCTCACAGAGAGGCATCATTTGAGTAGGACCTGAGGGATGTGTAAAATTTAGATGAATGAAGAACTAGCACTGTCCGGCTATAAGTTATGGTGTGGACAGGGCAGAAGAGGAACATATTTTAAAGCTGAATCAGTATAGTTATTAGTGAGAATGAAATCGACTGGAGCTACTTTGTAGCGTTCATTTGAATTTGGTATTCTTCCTGTGTATTCCCTTTCCATTCTTGCTCACATTTTGCCTGGCCTTTGTTCTAAATATATACATACCTTTTTCCAAATGATTTCCAGCTTAGCACTGATATCCATTTCCATCATCGTGAAATAAGCAAGATCATTAAGATCAATTAATATCAATGGACCTGAGGAAAAGGTTTGTAGGAAAGTCAGTACAGATTTGGGAATTTCTTGAAATATATTCTGAGACTTTTCTGCTTAGTCCCTACTTTTTTGTTTGACAATAAACTAAACTAAAGACAAAGGACCCAATGTTGCTTTATCTTTAAAACTCAGAGGCCACATATGGTGAAGCACAAAGAAGTATGTGACAAAGTGCATGGGCAGATATGTGCTTGCAAGGAGATCCATGCAGTGGGCTGAGCAAGTCCTGATGACACCTATAGTCACTTGAGAATCTGTCAAAAGTGGATGCAGGAAATGTGGAGAAAGACGCCTAAAGGACAAAAAGTAAAAACAAGTAAATTGCTGTGCGGAACATAGGATTCTGTTAAATTTTTACATTTAATCAATGCATTTTTTAAAATAACATAGTCCAAATATACAAAATTGTGACTTTCCAATCATGCATACATAGTAAAATACAGAGCTGCTAATTTTCCCAAACTGGAAAACTTTACCCTGCCTACTTCAGATGCAGCTGCCTGGGCCCTGCCTCAGATCCCTCTGTACCCTGTAGGGTCCTTCCCTTTTCAATCTGTCCTAAATGTTGACTCCCGTAGGAATAAAAATGTGAAAGATTCATGATGCCACTCTTGTGCCTGCCAGCCACAGTGCCTTCCCTTTATTCTTAGACCTGGATTTCTGGCATGAAAAATCAGCTACCCACAAAGGCTGGATCAGCTTGTGGCAAATGGAGGACACTCATGAGAGTTGGTTCTGCATTTTAGGGTCCTTGGGACCTAAGAATTTTCGCTGAGACAGATGCTACTCAGAATATCCCTGGAACTGCCTTCCCACAAGGCACCTGGGATAGATCGCACATTTATTCACAGCAGAAGCTGACAGGATTCCAAGGCAGCTGTTCCAGGCCTGGAGTTTTAGGATGCAGAGTTGGAGCTCCCCAATTCCCAAGACCTAGAGAGCTCCTTAGGCCCTTCATCTGAGCTCTTTAAAGCAGAGAAAGGTACACTCTTCTTCCCTGCCTAAAGAGTTCTTCCATTGCTCTCCATTCAGGCTCTTTAGGACAAAAAGAAAATGCTAGATGTTTCAGACAGAAGCCCCAATTGTCATTGTTGTCTGTATAGAAGTGATTTTTTTCCCTGTTATACTCTCTCTGTCACTGGGCTTTACTTCCCCATAGCTTTTTTGGTAGCTTGTGAAATCTTGGACAAGTTCCTTGACATATTTTTTTTGCTGCTTATTGAAGATATACCTATCTTCAGGAAAGTATAACAGAAAATACACAAGAGAGAGTAAAGTATATCACATTAGAAAATTATTATCATGCCCTGCCATCTGAGTAAGTGTAGCAGTATTTGGTTTTATTTTAAAGTAAATTGAGACTTTGTGTTCCTGTTTCCAATTGCTTTATAATTGCAGGATGGAATTTTCATGATCATTTGCCCTTTCTCTTTCAGTTATGTAAATGGCTTTCTCAAGAATATTATACCTAGAGAAAACATTATGCAGAGAATATTACAGCTCCCATCAATCACTTGTCTATGATCTGAAGCTTTCTTAAATGAGACTGATTGAAGAGGATTTTAAAAATCCCACCTGAAGGATGATTGTAGGCATTTTATTCAGTGCAAATGAGGCTTTATCTATGTAATGACTAATACAGATTAAGGAAAAATGAAGATTCAATGAGAGCCTGTCAATGCCAAAGTCCATGGTGAGATCTGCATGCACAGAGATCTCAGAAAAGACAATGATTTCAAAGCAATTTATACTCTGTACTGGTGTGAACTTCCCACTTTATTAACTTTGAAAAAAATCAAGAGGTTTTGCAATTTAAAGGTTATTTTTTCTTTATACATTTCTCCTATTAATTCATTAATACGTTACATTCATTTGTTGGAATTATTGAAATAGAGTTAGAAAAAGATAATGCATATGCTCAGCTTACATAACATCCATATTTGTCAAGTAGAATAGAGGATAAAACTATAAAACTGAAAAAAAAACTATAAAACTGAGCAAAATAGGTTAAATATTCCATAGAAATAATGCTTCTGTCTTCATCTCTTTCTAGTTTTTAGTAGTCTTCCAAATTCTATTATTTTGTTGATATTTTAGACTGTGAATAAAATTTTGTGACTTGTATTTGTCATTTTTCATTGTTTTTTTTCCTGAATAAAAATGAATTTTTAAGCTCATCAACTGATGATTTATTTTGTTAATACTTTTGAGGTTTCCACCCCTGAAGACTTTCATGAATCATTGCTTATTTTTTCTTTCTGTCTCCTTTTATTTTAGGTGAGATTTATAAAAGATACATATAGTATCATTTTGGTTTAAAACTCAGGGAATTCTTGTCTTTTAATAGTATATTTGAGCAATTGCATTTTTAGATTTCACAGCATGTCAAAATATGTTAATGTTTTTACTGTCCCTGTTTTGCCAGAGAATTAGAAATAATGAAAAATACACACAAACTTTGTATTCCTAAGCATTTGTTCATAAATTTGACAACATGTTGCAGGAATCTTGGAAAGCTTTATGTGATACTGATGTTTGGTTGTCACCTCCAGAAACACTGATGTAGTTGAGTGGGTGGCTTCCCAAGGGCAGTTCTAATGTGCAGCATTTGAATTTTAAAAATTAGTCTCTTCTAGGAATTAGACCTGAGACCCTTCACCAAATATAATAAATAGTAGGCCCAAATCTTCTTCATGTTGGTTTAGGACCAGACTTTCTCAACATGACCTCCAGAGCGCAAGAAATAAAAGGAAGAAACAATAAATAGGACGGAATCAAACTAAAAAGCTTTTTCTCAGCAAAAGAAACAATAATGTGAAAATAGAGCCTACAGAGTGGGAAAAAATCTTTTCCACATACACTTCAGACAGAGCACTAATCTCCAAAATTTATAAAGAACTTAAAAAGCTTTACACCAAAAATACAAAGAACCCGATCAATAAATGGGTTAAGGATCTGGGAAGACACTTCACAGAAGATAATATAGAGGTGATCAACAAATATATGAAAAAGTGCTCATCATCTCTAGTAATTAGAGAAATGCAAATTAAAACCACCCTAAGATTTCATCTAACTCCAATTAGAATGGATATTATCAGGAATACAAGCAATAATAAGTGTTGGCATGGATGTGGGGAAAAAGGCACACTCATGCATCGCTGGTGGAGTTGCAAATTGGTGCAGCCACTCTGGAAAGCAGTATGGAGATTCCTCAAAAAACTTGGAATGGAGCCACCATTTGACTTAGCCATGCCACTCCTCGGTTTATAACCAAAGGTCTTAAAATCAGCAAAGTATAGGAATGCAGCCACTTCAATGTTCATAGCTGTTCAATTCACAATAACTGGATTGTGGAACCAATGTAGATGCCCTTCAATTGAAGAATGGATAAAGAAACAATGGTAGATATACACAATGGAATATTACTCAGCCATAAAGAAGAATAAAACTATGGCATTTGCTGGTAAATGGTTGGAGTTGGAGAATATCATGCTAAGTGAAACAAGCCAAGCCCTAAAAAACCAAAGGCTGAATGTTCTCTCTGATCAGTGGGTGCTGATACATAATGGGGGTGGGAGGGAAGGGTTATGGGAGTAATAAGAAAAGAATGGAGGAAGTATGATGGTATAGAGGAAAATGGGACGGGAGAGGGTGGGGGAAGGAATGAAGTAGACTGAGACAGATAGTATTACCCTATGTATATGTAAGATTATATGAATTGTGTTGAATCTACATTGTGAAAAAAAAGATATATTCCCTGCTGTATAACTATATCAAAATGGGTTCTACTGTCATGTATAATTAAAAAAAACAATAATATATATATATATATATATATATATATATATATATATATATATTAGTCTCTTTGTTTCTATTCAGTATCAGAAAAAAAGTTTAATATTAGAAATGCAGATTTAGACATGGTAAATTTCACTACATCAGCTGACAATAGAAGTGTCTGATGACTTTCTAGATTTAATAGGGAGTCAGGAGACATCAAATACTCTCCATTCCCTTCTTTGCCATTGCTCTGAGGAATAGCAAATTTGTTCAGAGTCTTCCAAATCACTGAGCTCTTAAATGAAGAAAGGGTTTAGATTGTCTTGATATGATCCACTTTTATCTTTTCTACCTACCTTGAAGTTATCAAGTTGCAAAACAATTCAGATGTAAGCTAAACAACTGGATCTAATAGTTATATGGTACTTCCTTGATCTAGAGAGACAGGTACCCAGGACTGGAGTCAATGTCAGAGTAACCTTCATTCTGCTTTAAAATCTGATTTGCCAGAAGGAGGAATTTAATTTTTTTTTAAAGGATGAGTTCTTATGGAGATCTCCAGTCCTGTAATGCTCCTTTTACTCATTTCCAAATATTCATGGAAGTCTTGAGAATCAATCAATGAATAAAAATTGTTTACTTAAAGCCAACCCAAGTAGAATATTCAGTTAAGAATAGCTGAATAATAAAAAGAAGACAAGTATACAGAAAAGTCTTTATGAGGTCAATCTAGAAAACCACAAAAACACAGAAAGAGAGCAACATTATATTATTAGTGTGCCACAAGACTTACAGAGAAGGTAAATGCAGTGCAAACCAGACAGGATTTGTTAGTTTGCTTATTTATGGATTGCTTTGTTATAAGCAGTTCTGCAGACACTTTGGTATGATAACAAATAAAACTTAAAAACACCTTGTTTCCAAGAGTTATTACTCAAGGCTTCTTTACAGAATAATTGTCTAACACAAGTCACCTGTCAGAACCTAACTGAAGGCACAGTGCTTGACATGAATGAATCAGCCAATCTTTTAGAGAACAAGAGTTCTCAGAACCAAATGAACCCTGGGGAAGTGTGATATTCTTCTTCTTCTAAACAAAGTGGAAATGAATTACCCACTACATGTCTTCAAAAGAAATACATCATAAAATTCTCATGAAACCACAAAAGACGTTGAACGGCCAAATTAGTCTTATGCAAAAAGGACAAGCTGGAGTTTCACACTATCTGATGTCAAAACACACTCTGCCTTAGTCAGCTTTTCCATCACCCTGAGCAAAATTCCTGACAAGAACAACTTAGAGGAGAAAAAGTTTATTTGGGGTTCATGGTTTCAGAGGTCTCAGTTCATAAATGGTGGACCCCTTTGCTCTGGGTCCAATGTGAGAAAGCACATTGTGGGGGAATGTGCCCCAGAGGAAAGCTGCTCAGCTTATGGTGGTGTCAGTAAGTAGACAGGGAGAGGGGGCCACAGGGAAATGCGCCCTTCCAGGGTACACCTCAGTCACCCACCTCTTCCAGTTGAGTCCCGCCTGCCTACAGTTGCCACCCAGCCAGTCCTTTCAAACTAGGATGGAGAGATTAGTTTTAATCTCTTAAAATCTAACCATTTCACATATGAATATTCCTGAATTAACAGGAACTTTTGGGAGACTCTTCATATCCAAACCTTAAAACATCCCAAAGCAAAATTCTGCAAAACGTGTAAAATAATACAACAAAGCCATGATAAATCCAGAGTAAAACAACATGATCTCTTTATGAGATTTTTCATTAATAATTTGAATAGCATACCTTTAATAATGTAATGGATATCTCACAAAATTCACCAATTATAAAAGTAAAAATGAAAATAGTGAATTTATGGAGTCGTTCAACTAACAGCACAATGCAGTGTTAGAACATTTCCATCACCTTGAAATTTCCCTGTGCTTGTTGGCAGTTAACTCTTGGTTCTGGACTATCACTGATCTACTTTCTACCTCTGTAAACTTGCCTTTCCTTGATATAACACATAAAGGGAATCTTAGAATATGTGGCCTTTAACATCTATCTTTCACTCAGCAGAATGTTTTTGAAGTTCACCTTTGTTGCAGTAAAGTTTCAGTAATTCTTTCCCATTAATTACAGAATAATATTCCATCCCATGGACATAGCACACTTGTGTACCCCCTTGGTAGCTGACAGACATGTAAATTGTTTTCAGTTTGGGTCTTTTAGAAAAATTAATTACTGCAACGAAAATTCATATCCATGTCTTTGTGTGAACCATATATGCTTTCATTTCTTTGTAGTAAACACTTAGATGTAGAATAGTTGAAACTTATGATTAAACTCAAACTGTTTTACAAAATGGATATTCCATTTTATATTTTTCCCAGCAATGTGTGAAAGTTCAAGTTTCTCCACATTGTTGGGAACACTTGGAATTCTTGGTAATTTGTTTATAACTTGTTTAATGGATGTATATTGGTATCTCTTTGTGGTTTTAAATTTGCATCTCTCTAATGACTAATAATGTCTAACATCATTTTTTATATTTATTAGACATTTATGTATCTTCTTTGGTGAAATATTTATTCATCTGGTCTCTCCCAGTCTGCAGTTTGTATTTCTATGTTCTTAATGGATTGTATGTAGCACAATAGTTTTCTATTTTGATGAAGTCCAATTTATCAAGGTTTCCATCCAAGTATAATGCTTTGGTGTTATATGTAAGAAATCTTTACTTAACTCCAGATCACAAAGTTTTTCTCTTACTCTTTCTCTGGAAGTGTCACAGTTTTAGATCTCACTTTTATGCCTGTTTTGAGTTAATGTTGTATATGGTGTAAAGTAAGTTCAATTTTCACACATTAATATCCAATTGTTTCAACATCAACTGTTGAAATCAGAATCCTTTCTTCACTGAATAATTTTCCACCTGTGTCAAAAAACAATTTCCATAAATGCAAGGGTTAGTTGCTTTTATCAATGTGTCTTAATTACTACAGCTTTAGAATGAATTTTGAAATCATGTAAGTTTTCCAAATGTCTTCCACTTCTTCAAAATCATTTTTATATTCTAGGGTTTGTTTTTGGTTTTGGTTTGTTTGTTTGTTTTGTTTTTGTTTGTTTGTTTGTTTGCATTTACAAGATGCCCTTTAGGACCACCACATACATTCTCACAATAAACTGTGATAAGATTTTAAAAGGGATTTCACTGACTATATAGATAAATGAGGGAGATGTGCACTATGACTTTGAATTTTTTAATCATGAACATAAAATATACATTGATTTATGTTATTTTAACATCTGTAAGTGATGCTTTGTAGTTGTCAACTTATCTTTAATTTATTTTGCTATATGTATTCTTCATTGTTCCATTATGAACTGAATTATTTTCTCAATTTTAATTTTGAATCATTTTTGCTAGTATAAAAGCCAGTATATTATTTTAAAGTATATATACTATTGATTTTGCATATTGATCACATATCCTGTAATGTTACTGATTTTTTGTATTAGTTTTAGAACTATTTTTGTGAGTTCCTGAGAATTTTCTAACTAAAGAGCATACAGTCTGCAAATAAAGTCATCTCTACTTATTTTTTCCAGTCTGAGCATCTTTTGTTCATGCTTGCTTCATTCCCCCATCCCTCCAAGCTAGAACCTTCAGCATCCTGCTGAAAAGAAGGGGCAGAAGTAATCATCCCCATCTTGTTTCTGCTCAGAAGGGGAAAATACTATCTTTCACTACCAAGTATGAATTTAGTATAGGTGTTGTAGTTCTTTTAAATACTCAGGTTAAGGGATTTTTGTTTAACGTTATTTTTTAAAATGTTGCTGGATATTGCCAAATGTCTTTGCCCCTTCTTCTAAGTGATCATGTGTTTTTTGATTCTTAGCTGTAAACCAGCAGTGAATGCAAGGGGTAAATCTCATTTGATCATCAGATCTATATAAAGCAAATATTTATTATGCTGTCAAGGCTCCCTCCAATCTTTGGTATGTCCAGCTTTCTGGTGGGTCAAAGGAGACAGCCCCTAACTTTGTGTGACTTAGCATCCAGGTTTATCCTTGTTTGGGGATGCAGTCCTGTGTGTCTTCCTAAAGAAAAGCTGTCAAATCTGATGTGGGCTCACCAGTATATATTTTCATGTGTGGGTCTGTGGGTCTGGCTGAAGTGGCCCTGAGTAGCCTGTGGGAGGACAGGGCTACTGTTTCCCAATGAAAGGTGTAGGTTGGTGGACACTTTTTTGGACATAGTGGTGGTGGCTAGTTTCTGTGGGATACTTCCCAGTAAGACCACTTTTGGATGTGTACTATGTTACCTATGTGAAAGGGTTTCTTCTGGCTGTTTGGGGTTTGCTGGTTTCTTTTTCCCCCAGAAAATTTTTTTCATGTGTCCTTGCATCTGAATGTGCTTTGTGTCTACTGTCATGAGAGTCATGACAGTAGATCCTCAGAGAGGTGCTCTGTGCTGCTGGGGCACAGGATTCTCTATCCTGGTTGCCATAGTTCTTGAGGCAGTGCTGGTGCTAGTTAGACAGCCCACAATCCCAAGTCTGTGTGTGTTCAGTCACCATGGCATCCACTAGCAGTTTCTGTTGGGTGTGAGGGTGCAGGGCCGAGGGCTGTCCCTAGCTGCTGTAGATTGTTGAGCTCCTACCTCACATCTGTCTGGGGTGACTGACATGACCAGTGTCTGAATGCTTGGTGGCTGTCTGCAGCTTTGAGGACTGTGTGTGCAGGCTCTCTATGTGGTGTCTGGGAACTATTGTGGAACAGGAGCCTCCATCCTGGCTGTAGCATATCACAGGGACGTAACCTGCCACTGGGGAGGTTATGGCTTGGGCTACTTGTGCTCCCACAGAGAGTGGCCATAAGGTGTGCAGTACAGCTGCACTAGGGTACTTTTCTGGTGCAACACTCCCCATGACTTACTTGATGACAGATCAGCTCCACCTCTCTCCTCTTGTCCATAGTGGGGGGTGGGAATTTTAGCAACTTCAGCTATCAGGGACTGTTCTATATTCTATAAGGTTCTTCTATAAGGATTACTAGGCTAGCCCATTTCAAAGATATTTCTCGTGGATTTATTTGTTACTATCTGTAGGGGTCAATGAATTCTTCTCTAATTTTCTGTTGAAGTAACCACATTCCAAGCCCCTCCAAGTCTCAGACTGTCTAATACTGAGTTTCGTAGTATTCCCTGTCACCCACCTCTTTGGCCCAATGTCTGTTCACTATTTCTATTTCAGGCTGCCCAAGTAGTTGGGTTTTGCTGCCTAGCTCCACTGTGCCCTTTTCCAAGAATTAAGAAGCTTCAGTTATCAACTGAGACTTCTCTTTGCTCATAGAGGCATCTGAAGTTATTCATTTTTTTAGATACATCCCTTCCCTTTTTATATATTATGTTGTTTCCTCTCATTCGAAACAGTTTCTTTATGTGTTCTTTGATCTGCGGGTTATTTACAAGTTTGTAAACTTTTTAAAACTTTCCATATACATGAGGACTTCCAAATCCCTCATCCTTGATTTCTAGTTTAATTTCATTGTGCTTAAAAAATTTCTTTGTTTGAAATTTCAGTATTCAAAAATAGCAGTTTTTTTTAAAATCTTCAGTATTTTAAAATAGCATATTTAAAAAAAAATCTTGCATAAGTTCTGCTCTGCATGATAGACCAGATGCTGTTAAAAAAATGTGTATTTGGCAGTGATTAAATGGTATGTCCTATAATTTTCATTGAATAAAATTTGTTAATACTAGTCAATCTTTTTTAATCATTTTAATTTTCTGCCTGGTTGTTTTCTCAATTATCGAGAGTGGGTATCAAAATATTTAGCAGTGGAGCTGGGTGTGGTGATGCAGGACTATAGTCCTAGCTACTTGGAAGGTTGAGGCAATAGGATCACTTTGAGTCCAGGAGTTTGAGGCCAGCCTAGGAAACAGAGAGAGTCCATTTCAAAAAAAAACTTCGACAATGATTTTTGAAATATTTATTCTCTTCCTTTTTGTTAGCCTTTCCTTTGCTATTGGTAGATGCATATACATTTAAAATATATATTCCACATATGTTTACCCACTCTTTGTCAAATAGTATTTCCCATCTTAAAGTCATTTTCTCTGATATTAATAAAGCCATTGTCTTCTCTTATGGTTATTGTTTGTATGGTAGATTTATTTCCATCTTTTTACTTCAAACTATTGTGTCATTGAATCTAATACAAGTGCACATTGCTTTTTATGTAGTCTGATAATCTTTCTTTTTATAAATTGCATTTAATGTAATTATTGTTTCATTTGGATTTAAAGATGCTATTTAGTATTTGTTTTCTTTGTATCTCCTATATTTTTTGATCTTCTCTTCCTTCTTGACTATGTTTTTTTACTGCAAATAAGCTTATTCTGATCTATCACTTTAAATCTTTTCTTGAATTTTTGTTAGGATTTTTAATTATTTTATTAATGGTTGCTCTAAAGATTAAAAGAATGTTTCTTAAGTTGATTCTTTAGCATGCATGTGAGAATCATGCTCTAAGTTTTGGATAGATTTGTCAGTTGCCATCACGTTGGGTGTCTAAGGGAGCTATGGGGCTCTCTTTGCCAACATAGACATTGTCTCCCAGCTTAGCTTCTGGGAATGGGAAGAGAAGACCAGCATCCCCACTAACTCATATTTATACATCAGGAACTGGAACTCCTCTTGTTAGTAACTTTTAGTTTATAATAATTATTCCCATCTACAGTGCTTATGTAAGAATTATTAAATAATAAAGTCATTTCTAGAAAGGAAAATCATAGATATCCAAATTAAAATATCCTTCACATTTGCAGGTGTTATTGTTATGGCACACATATGCCAAAATGAAAGTACAACCAATTCTGACCAGAATAGTCAGTCACTTGGGACAATTCTCAGTTCTGTTCAGAGTCTTCATTATAACTCTAACAACTGTGTGAGATTTGATAAACATGACCTTGGAACAAATAAATATTTCCAACAATAAAGCAATTTAATGGTAGCACAAATCCAGCATTTATAATTGTTTCCATTTAAATTGTGAATGCATTATTCAATTACCTCCTAGTACACACACACTCAGCTCTTACATGACTATTTTATATCCATGCTAAGGAAACAGGCTCTTCCCAGTTCCATGGAGGTTCATTAGTATTAAGGCAGCAAAGAAGATATATTTTTCTCCTTTAGTTTACAACATTATGGAATAGGCAATAATGTTAACACAGTCAATAGAACAGAAAGTGCAAGTTTTAATCTATATTATTTTCCATTCTCATTTTGTTTTTCAGGAAACATTACTACTAAACATTTAATGAAGGCTCACTCAGAAAATGCCAATCACTTTATGTACTGTGTAATACATAAGAAGTTGATATATGAACATTTAATTCTGTACCTATTTAAAAACTATAAACATCATCTTTTTGTAATTAACTATGTTTAACTATTACAGAAGCAAGCAATTTGCCACACACACTTTATATTCAGATCTCTTAGTTTAATTAATGCTCTGTTCATTAATGGTAGCATTAAATTTTAGTTTGTTTTTCTATCTCCTCATGAAGATAACAAAAGCTAAATTTCCCTAGCTTAGTAACATGGAAAAAAGTGGGTGGATATATGAACAAACTTAAAGTTTTCCTCTTTATGACATAATAAGAACTCATATTAATCATTGTATTTTCTGTCATATATGATAGTTATCTTGTAGATAATTTGTTCTTTTCCTGTGGTATTTCAAATAGTTTGTGCATAAACTTGCTCATAGTGGCTCTTCTCCTAGGCAGTTAATATTTTAGTTAAATGTCCTCTGATTTAGTTTTGATAAATAAAGTTCACAAATGAGTGCCTTCAGTATTGGATGTCTGGAAGTAATTAACATTATGGATGAGAAGTACAAAGCCAGCCAGTTGTCTGACCACATGAGACAATGTCCTGTGAACATCCTTCTGAAGAGGCAGCTCATCCACAAAGACATTGTGGCCTGAGATTTGGAGCTAAAGGTTCAAGACTGGATATAAAATCCCAGTTCTGTCAAGTATAAACTGTGTAACTTGAGTGAGGTTGCAAACTCTACCTTGGTTTCACCATGATACCTTTCTCTTAAGGTGACTTTAAGGATTAAATGAGAATAACACAGACAAAATGACATAGACCAAGCCTGGAACATAGATGCCATCATTATAACATGTGTTATTGAAACATAAACCTGTCTGAATGACATTCAATAGTTGGGTGATCCCTATGGGCCTAATCTGTAAAACAAGGAGATTGTATCAAATGATCATTTATTTTATGATTCCCTTCTAAGAAAGTAAAAACAAAGTAGCTCCTCACATGCAGAATCTTCATGATTAGGCCTCAAGATTATTATAAACTCATAATATCCACTTCAGACAAGGTTACAACCCACAAAGTCTCAAAAGTCCCCTGTCTATGCTAAATGTGTGACTGTTATGTTTTCATTTATTCTTTTATAATCAATTGGCTCTCCCTTTAGATATGCATAGAGTTGTTGAGTTCTCTGATTTCTGTAAACACCCAATCCGGATAAATCTTGTTTCCTTAAATTTTCTCCCAAATTACCCAATAAAAAGCCAATCATATGTTAGATATTTCTAACACTCTCTTACTGAGATTACCCTTGTATTGTCCAGGGTGTGGTTCTCCTTCACTTCAGCAAGTAATATACTCATTCAATTCCTCACGTTCTTGTTGTTTTTTTTAATGAAGATTATTGACAATTCCTTCCATGCCACAACTCAGGGTTATACATTATCTTAGTCACCATCTCTCATCCCTCATGAAGTCCTTCTATCTGGTGTCCAAGGGGAGAGAACCCTTACCTATATGTATACCTAGACCTGTCACCATCACAGCAGTATTGGTTTCACTGAAGAAAAGGAAGGAATCACAGTTTCCCTCAAGGGAGCTCCTGAGTAGACACAGAACTGATTTTTAATACATGATGTTATGGTTTAGATAAGAGGTGTCCCCCAAAAGCTCATGAATAAGACACTGCTAGAATGTTTAGAGATGAAATGATTGGGTTATGAAAGCCTCAACCTAATCAATGCATTAATCCACTTGAATGGATTAACTGGGTGGTAAATGTGGGCAGGCAAGGTGTGGCTGGAGGAAGTGGGTCACTGGAGGCCTGACTGCGGCTTTATGTATTATCCCTGGTGTACAGTGTGCCCGCGCTCTCTCTCTCTTTCTCTCTCTCTCTCTCTTCTTTCTCCTTCCTGATTGCCATATCCTGAGCTCATCTTCTCCTCCACACATTTCCACCATGATGCTCTGCTTCACTTCAGGCCCAAAGCAATGGAATCCGCCATCTGTGGACTGAAACCTCTGAAACCATGAGTGTCAAATAAATTTTTTCTCCTCCAAAATTGTTCTTCTCAGATCTTTTGGTCACAGTTGTGAAAAGCTGACTAAAACACAAGGTCTAGAGATAAATTCTGCTTCACAATTGTTCCCAGTTCCAAAGTTGCCATTTTAAAAGGTTCTCTTATACTTCTTCATTTGCAGAGAGATAATTATTGAAGGTCTGGACTTCAGAAAATAAAATTTAACAATCAAATGACCCCACTGGAGATCCCTGGACTTGGCAGTTTGGTAGAGGGTTTTCCCTCTTCTGAACATAGCTGCCCTGAATGCTATGTTCAGAGCTCTGTCTACCCCACTTCTTCACCTATGACCATTCTGCTTGACATTTTTGTTTTTCACAGTGAAAACTGGCAATCACCTTGAGGGCAAAGCAGAGGTGAGTACGATGTTCATCAGAGTGTATTTCCCTTTACTGTGAATTGTAGGTTTCTCATTCCCAGATGCTTTACTCTCTACTACTTTCAAACAGATGCATTTTAAATTTTGTTTGGTTTTCATATTTTCCTGAAGAGAAGAGTTTATGTCACATCTTATTTGGAAGCAGATAATGACATCTACCAAGATATAAGTTGTTTTTCACAAGAGGATCCATCTCCAGGACTGGATATACAGCCATAATACCCCGTGCCTGCTGGGTTCTTTGTTTTTAAGCAACAACAACTCTCCCCAATTTGATCTTTAAAGGAATATATTAATAGGAGTTTGTTTTACCTAACACAATTTAGAAAACTGAAACTTTTCCTTCATCTTAGTTGCTGTGCCACTTCATGCAAGATGTAAATTCCAGGGATAGAGTCTCATTGCCTATGTCTGGATGAGCATGGAGACCCATGAGTGATATTCCTGTAGAGACCACCCACTAATATAGGTGGACGTTGAAGGGTTGTTACCAAAATAAAAGGTTCATGGGTACTTGAGAGACTATAACACACTCACCTAAAATCTATCTGAATTTCAGAAAAGCAAAGCATATAGTAACATATCACTTAATGGAATTTTGTTCAGTGACAGATCATATATACCCTAGGGGTCCCAAAAGATTATATTTCCTAGTGATGTTGTAGCCAATTTAGTGTAAGTACACTTCATGATCTTCACACAATGACAAAGTAGCCCTACGATGCATTTCTTAGGACATTTCCACATCATTAAGTGACACATGGCTGTACTTCATAAATGACATATGATGCACTGAATTGGGTTTGAAAATACATTAAGGGAAAGAGGGGGTGAAACCTGAGCTGTCTGTCCTTCCTGGGAAACAGAGCTTCTTCCGGTAAGCTCTTTCTCCCATTCCCTATTTCCCTAGGTGACTCTGGTCTGGGACTGAGGATTTTTCCCTTCTCATGTTTCCTTATCAGTAGGGTTTCACAAAAGTAGGGGCTTCCACACGTGGTTATGGAACTCACTGAACTCAGAGATTAGAAACTGCACAAAATCTTCAAACAAGAAGGTCCACAAGATAAAAATGAACAACGTTTGGGAGCAAGGAACACAAAAGTCTATAGCCAAGACCTCAGGAGGTAAAATGGCCATGGGCTCCATCCCAAGGCAGCTGCTGTGTGTTCCATTTGATGTTTCTCAGTAGAAAGGTGGACCCCAGACCTGACTGAAAAGGGAGATTTCCAGTTGTTCTCAGATCATAATTAGGGCAGGAAATATGGCTTGGAGGGTCACAGCACCTCTTAGCAGTGCTTATATGAATTTTCTTGGCATATCACGTCTACATTTTAGGTGAGTAGAGAGTCAACACTTGACTAATATCCTAAATATTTTTTATTTAAGAATTTTCTACAAAAAATTAGCATTATTATTCATTATTTTGGAATTTTTTTCCACTGGAATTACAAAGTATAACTTTGTTCCACTTTCATAATCAGCTTACTTTCAAATTTTACCTTGACACCTACATTCCATATTAATTAGTATACTTTTTTTTTGGTTTTTTTTTTGTTTTTGGTGGGGAGAGAACTGGGGGTCAAACCCAGGACTTTGCAAAGTGTATGCTTGCTTGCCACTGAGCTACATCCCAGCCTTATATTAGTATTTTTTTTACGTGTAATATCATGTACTTACATTTTCTGTATATATGCTTATATTTGCCTTGGAGCCCTCATATGAGTAAGATCATGCTGCATTTGTCTTTGTGTGCCTTGTTTATTTTATTTAACATAATATTATCTAGGTTCAGAAATAAAATATTTCATATACTAAAAGATCTTAAATGAACTTCCAGTATTCTAATATTCTAATACTAGGTAGGAAGAAGTAATTTATCATGTGTTCTCAACAATTATGCCAATCTCATATCTCACTTATGGCTTAAGGATGACTAAGTATATTTAATGAATTCAGGAACATGTTGAGAAGCAGACCTTATGTTTCTGTTCTGTGTAGGAAAATACCCCTATGATAAGCAATATAAACACTTGAATTTTTTTTCTCCCCTGGTCAGGTCCCCAAGTATTTTTTTATTTTAAAAAACAAACCAATATGGTGAAATAAGCATATTCCCATATTAGATACTTGGCAATAGATATAAATTGGGCAGATTTGAAATGTCCGATAAGCTTAGATTCTGATTTGAGCAGGAATAGGGAGTCAAATTGTGTTAGTTCCATACAGCCATTTGTGAATCCTCTACCTCTACTAATGTAAAACAGTTTCAATATTTATTAAATTCATAAAACTGTTTATGGATAGTTGCTAAAAGAGTAGGTACAGTGTCATTGGTGATGAGTGCCCTGCATCATAATAAGCAATTTTCTTAGGTTTATGCACATAACTCTAGCACTGCATACAAAAGAGTTATTATTCCTTCCCATCTTTTATCAGCAAAACTAATTATAAACTTATTTCTATTTTGGTTCCACAAAAGATTTCTGGAGGAGGAAGCATTGATGGGTTTACAAGGTCATGAATAGAGTCTCAACCTGGTGAATCCATGGTGCAGAGACATGGGGCAAAAAGAGTAAAAAAGAAACAATAAATAGGCCCTGCAGAGGATGAAAAGAAATTAAGTCCAAACAGAGGAACTGGAGCCAAATTTAGGATGACCTTCGAATAAAACATTATAAAATGGAATGCCATCAAAGTATCCTATCTGGAAGGCAGCACTAGCTAAAAATTATCCTAGAACAAACGGGTATCTACTTGTTCTGTTCCTGAATCTTCATAGTTTTCAATTTCAGAACATCTTCCTTGTCTGTACAACTTCATAGCTCTTTGTGCATGGTTTCGTCCCAGGATATACACTTGGAATGTCATTTATTGCATTTATCAAAAGCAAGATAAAAATCCAATGTCTCAGTACATTCTTCAACCTAAGACTTCATCAGTGAGGATCAGTAATGCCCAAGATATATTAAAGACTAGAAGACATAACCAAATAAATAATTTGGGCTGGAGCAAGGGACAAAATAGAGATAAAGAAGTCAAGAAAAAAAAATGTCAAGCAAGGAAAAAAGAAGGATGTTTTACATGTAAAAGAACATAGAACATCATGCATGACATCCTTATCAGGGTAAAAATGCTTGTGGTCAGTATTTTGCAGTGGTGTCTGTACAGGTAATCTACTTATGATCAACCATCATACTAATGTGCAGAATCTAGGAGCTAAGTATCAAGTGAGCAAGTTTTCAGAGCTCTGATGTGATCAATAATTGTTGCTTGCCCAACCTGCATGGCTGAACCCTAAAGACTGACGAGGGGTGATGGGAAATTAAGAAAGGAACACAAACATTTATGAAGAGAAAGATGGACCAGGTGGGATGCCATCCTCTGATGGAGTAATGCACAGCTAGCACAGCACATTTATTTTATTACCAAAAGGATGTTTGTGGGAAAATTTCTGCAAAGCAGGCAGGCTTGAAGATCACAGCATTTCCAGCATATTGTTGTTATCTTGTTATGCTCAGAATTCTCTATCCCTAGTAGCGAGGGTCTGAAGCCAAGGTCAAGACGGATATTGTTCTGTGCCTTTGCACAGAACTTTCAGGCAGGGCATTAAAATAGCTCCTGGGCAATGTTGTCCTGAACCTTTGCACAGAAAGTTCCCAGGGCATTGTGCAGCCACATCTCCAAGGCAGTCAAAGACCATGACCCATGTCACCACTCCCCACAGCTGCAGGTACAGCAAAATCACCACAACAACAAGAAAGGTAAACAAAACCAGCAATGTGTTAGTGTCATTTTAGTCAAATGAATACAACACTTCCAAAACATTAAGGCCTTTATAATTGTGGGGCATTTATAATTACAGGTGGCACACACCTGTAATCCCAGCAGCTCCGGAGGCTGAGGCAGGAGGACTGCAAGTTCAAAGTCAGTGTCAGCAACTTAGTGAAACCCTGTGTCTAAAGTAAAAAGTAAAAAAAGAGCTGGAGATGTGACCCAGTGTTTAAGCGGCCCTGGATTCAATCCCTAGTACAAGGGGAAAAAAAAACTTTATAATAAAACGTGGAAAAATAAAATATTACAAACAACTATTTTTAGTTCAGTGTGGAAAAATCATATTTTGTTAATCTTCTTTGATCTCTAAACAGTATATCACATAAAGAAAGTTCTCATTCATTAAGTACTTTTTAAGTTATAACTCACATATCACTGTGATTTAAGCAGGTACATGTACATTGGAGTGTCCTTTAGCATATTTATGTGGTTCCGAAGAGTATTTTCAATTCCTCACTGAGAAACCCTGAACCCACTAGCGGTTACTTCCTTTTCTTTTTTCCCTCAGCTAATATTAATCTATCTTTGATCTCTGTATTGCCTATCCTAGATATTTCACATAAAGCAAATGCTATTATATCCTATATTTTGTTACTAAATGCTTTTACTTGTAATTGTTTCTTTCCAGGTTAATCCATGTTGTAGCCTATATCCCTTCTTTTTGCTTGTTTTATTCCAATATGTGAATATACCACATTTTATATACACTTACATTATATACCACATTTTATATACACTTACATCACGGGTTGATGGACATTAGGCTCATTTTCACTTTCTGGCCATTATGAATAATGCTTCTATGATCATTTGTGTACAAGCTTTTATGTGGACATGTTTTCAATTCTCTTGGGTCCACATTTAGAAGTGGAATTATGGGCCCTGTGGTAATTCTGTTCCACTTTTTGAGGAACCACCAAGTGGTTTGTGAAGACGGGTTGGCATTTGGGGAGCAGAGGAGTCAAGCAAGCTGCAAATCCTTATAGCACGGAACTATTATCACTTCCATCACTTGAAACTAAATGAAAACTAACCAAGAATTTGTCAGATCAAATTTTGGAAAGTGATGGTAAGGAAAAGCATGCAAACCAAGCAGAATAAGTCTAAGCTGGTACCAGAAATAAGGCTGGTGCTTACCCTTGGGGGAAGAAAATGCAGTTTTATTTCATCTTTCTCTCATACAATGCTGCTACTAGAAAATTGCCAAATTACCTTGTTTTTTTTTTTTTTTTTGGTGGTGCTGGGGATTGAACCTAGGCCTCCTGCATGCTAGATATAGGCTCTAATGCTGACCTATGTCCTCAGCCTCTATTCATTTTCTTAATGAGTATTCAACATAGTACTGACACTTAATGTACACAGTAGCAGTAGTAGCCATATTTTATTAATGAACTCCAGGCATTCATGATAGACAAAAGAGATGCATTTGTACCCACTCTGAGACTTAGATAGAGGATTATAAACACCTTAGATAAAAGGGACACTAGAATCCATGAACGAAAGCTAATACTTTTTGGGGAACTCATATGGAAATATAGACAAGAATGACTGCCAGGGCTGTGAACCACAGAAGGACCAGCACAAGTATGCCTCTTTGGACACTCAACACAGAGGCAATGAGGTGGTGACATGCTCCTTTGCTAGTTTACTGATCCTCCTGCACTTTTAACTCTGCAACTATAGTCTGCCAAGACCCGGAAGTAGTTTGGCTTCTTTGGGAACATGTTATTTTTTTAGCCTCCTTCTCTGGAAAGTTAAGTAATTTTCCTTTTGGACAATCTGTGCTAAAGCACTTTAGAAGAAATATATGTATTAGGGGTAGAGAAAACTGCACCTCTCATGAAGAACTATTGGCCTCTGCAGTCTGTAAGGTGACAGCCATATCAGAGACAGTTTTAAGGACCCTGATTTCATTAGTGAACATGTTATGCATAACAGAAGTGTATGATGCAGGAATTAGGGAACAAAAAACCTGGCCAACTTTAGGCCTGGGAAGTACTAGTGACTATACTCAGGAATCTGAGTCACCTTGCTGGAACTCAATGTTCATCTCTCAAAAGTGAAGCATTTGGACAGATAAGTGTAAATGTGCCCAGTTATAAATACTCCATAGTTCATAATAATGTTTCTTGTCTTTGAGATAATCAGAGTTCACCTCGATTATATCACTGCACTCACAATGACCCAAGTGATCTGAAAGATTGACCTGCTTCCTGAGTACTCAGGTAAGAATTTTATGAGTATTTACTACTCAGAACAAGGAGGACCGTTTGCTTCTTTTAATTTATCCTGAGTTCTGAAGTTTAGATGTCAGTCCTTTTTTCTTCATTATTTCCGTAGGCACTTCAAAAGAGGACAAAAAGTATTCACCCCAAACATTCAAATAATGGAATTAAGCATATTTAACTGAATAACTTGGTAAATAGCATACTGCAATTTTAACAGTTACCTCCAGTTCCCTGATCCTGTGCACCATCTCTCACTGCCTTGTTGCAATCCCCCCTTATCATGCATCATTAATCTCATAATTCCTGGGTGCACCCCCTAGAGATTCTTTCCTCACTTCCTAGGACTCCCTTGTTATAATCGCACACACACTCTCCTGCCTGCACCTGGTTAGGAAAATCAAGTATAAAAAACCAATTAGCTGACACACTGAATCATAAGTGTGCACTTAAAGCTGTCAGGCTTCACAGCATGCTTCCCTCTTTCTTACTGCTCTACTTACTAAACCACTTTTAAACTTTTCATCACTCTTCTAACTTCCAGAATCTTCCACCCAAACTTACTCTCAGCTTCTCTCTTTTCTTTCTTCTCACTTCACTAGACTTATGAAGAGATAAGTAGAGAATGTCCACATGCTTCCACCCTCACAGTTTTATACCTACCATATTGCACTTACATATTGGGCTTCCCAGTCTTTCAAAGAGATGAACTACACATGCATTTAATTAAGGGCAAATATCTGTCAATGATTTCTTCTCTCTTCCTCTAATTTTTCACTTTATTCTGTAACATTTCCCAATAGCATCCACTCATATTTTCCATACAAACAACCATACAGTCAAACAATAAAACCCCAAGCCTTCTCCATCCATATTCTCTTAAACCCACTCCAATCAGACTTCAAAATTCCACTGAAAGGGTTTTATCCTCTCACCAATAAATTTTCCACTGTCAAAGCCAAGTCAATTTTTAAGCCAGTCTTCATTTTGTTCATTTCATTCCTTATCTACATTGATGCACATTTTTCACCTATAAAGCAATTTAAGTTACTAAATCTAGACTCTTGTAACCATTTTTATCATTCCCATGGTGAACCTAAGAACTAATGGAGAAAACCAGGATGAAGAATTTGGAATGTCAAAATGTGACAAATTTTTTTTTAATTAATTAATTTATTTTTTAATTTACTTATTGATTCATTGAACACAAATGGAGTACAGCTATTGTTTCACTGCTTGTACATAAAGTAGAGTCACACCATCTGTGCG
>JAJEJO010005712.1:37152-49988 GCA_020662805.1 Glaucomys volans
TGGGAGTTCCAAATTCAAAATCTGAAGTATGGTTTCTACTGAATGCATATCACTTTCATGGCTACCACAGATGCTTAAAGATCGGAAGAGCGTCTGTGGTAGACGTACCACAGACGCTCTTCCGATCTTTAAGCGTCTGTGGTATGGAGTACAGCTATTGTTTCACTGGTTGTACATAAAGTAGAGTCACACCATCTGTGCATTCATGCATGTACACAGGGCAATGGTATCTGTCACACATTCTGTTATTATTTTTACCCCCCACCCCGCCCACACCCTTCCCTTCCCTCTATGCTATCTATCCTTCCTCCATTCTTGCCACCCTTCCCCCCCACATTATGCATCATCATTCATTTATCAGAGAGACCATTCGGCTTTTGGATTTTTGGGATTGGCTGATCTCACTTAGCATAACAGTCTCCAACATCATCCATTTACCTACAAATGCCATAATTTTATTCTTCTTTATGGCTGAGTAATATTCCATTGTGTATATATACCACAGTTTCTTTATCCATTCATCTACTGAAGGGCATCTAGGTTGATTCCATAATCTAGCTATTGTGAATTGAGCAGCTATGAACATTGATGTGGCTGCATCACTGAGGCAATCTGATTTTAAGTCCTTTGGGTATAAGCCAAGGAGTGGGATAGCAGGGTCAAATGGTGGATCCATTCCAAGTTTTCTAAGGAATCTCCACACTGCTTTCCAGAGTGGCTGCACCAACTTGCACTCCCACCAGCAATGTATGAGTGTACCCTTTTCCCCACATCCTCGCCAATACCTGTTGTTGCCTGTGTTCTTAATAAAAGACATTCTAATGGGGGTAAGATGAAATCTTAAGGTGGTTTTGATTTGCATTTCTCTTATAACGAGTGATGTTGAACATTTTTTCATAAATCTGTTGATTGCTTGTAGATCTTCCTCTGTAAAGTGTCTGTTCATTTCCTTGGCCCATTTATAGATTGGGTTATTAGTGTTCTTGGTGTAAAGATTTTTGAGTACTTGGTAGATTCTGGAGATTAGTGCTCTGTCTGAAGTGTGTGTGGCAAAGATTTTCTCCCACTCTGAAGGCTCTCTCTTCACATTGCTGATTGTTTCCTTTGCTGAGAGGAAGCTTTTTAGTTTGACTCTATCCCAATCATTGATTCCTGCTTTTATTTCTTGCGCTTTGGGAGTCATGTTAAGGAAATCTGGTCCTAGGCCAATGTGATGAAGATTTGGACCTATTTTCTCTTCTATTAGGTGCAGAGTCTCTGGTCTGATTTCTAGGTCCTTGATCCACTTTGAGTTGAGTTTTGTACAGGGTGAGAGATTTGGGTTTAGTTTCATTTTGCTGCATATGGATTTCCAGTTTTCCCAGCACCATTTATTTGTTGAAGAGGCTGTCTTTTCTCCATTGCATGTTTTTGCCTCCTTTGTCAAGTATGAGATACCTGTATTTATGTGGGTTTGTCTCTGTGTCCTCTATTCTGTACCATTGATCTACCTGTCTATTTTGGTACCAATACCATGCTGTTTTTGTTACTATTGCTCTGTAGTATAGTTGGAGGTCTGGTATTGTGAAACCCCCTGCTTCGCTCTTCTTGCTAAGGATTGCTTTAGTGATTCTGGGTCTCTTATTCCTCCATATGAATTTCATGATTGCTTGCTCTATTTCTATGAGGTCCATCATTGGGATTTTAATTTGAATTGCATTGAATTTGTATAGCATTTTTGGAAGTATGGCCATTTTGACAAGATTAATTCTGCCTATCCAAGAACATGGGAGATCTTTCCATCTTCTCAGATGCTCTTTAACTTCTTTCTTTAGTGTTCTGTAGTTCTCAGTGTAGAGGTCTTTCACATCTTTTGTTAGATTGATTCCCAAGTATTTTATTTTTTTTGAGGTTAATGTGAATGGGGTAGTTTTCCTAATTTCTCTCTCAGAGGATGCATCACTTACGAATAAAAATGCATTAGATTTATGAGCATTAATTTTATATCCTGCTACTTTACTGAATTCATTAATGAGTTCCAGAAGTTTTCTGGTGGAATTCTTAGGATCTTCTAAATAGAGAATCAAAAATGTGACAAATTATACTTTAATTATTACATAGCTGTGAAATAGAGATCATAAGGAAATACCCCCACAGAACTAACTCAGAAAAATAGTAATCCAGTGTCAGTGGTTCAGTAAATTTTCTAAAATAAGAACTTTATTTTAATCTCTAAAGATGTTTTATCTGCTATAAGTCAGAACACACACACACACACAAATATTTATAACAGTCTCTTGATTTGTTTATTTACCAACAATATTGCGATTATTTACCATGTTTTGGACAGTCTTATTGTCTGAGAAATGGCATTATGCTTTCTAAAAATGGGCTCTTCCTATTTATTTCCACAAATATAAATCATTCAGTGTTTGATTGAAAAATGGGGCTGTCACATTTCAGTTTAAACAGAGAATAAATATCAGATAGTTAGAAATCCCATTTCCTTGGGCTGATGCAATCGTAACACATGCCAAGTTTCCTTTTCCTTATTTAAATAACAAAGTGCTGTATTGCCTCACCAGAGTCACTGATGGCCTGATGCTCCAGAAGATTAAAAATTATGCCCAAATCACAGAGAACTATGCAATAAGCTTTTCTAAAGTAAAACCAAATTAGGATAATCCATCAGCTGTCATTGGCAGACTAATTCTTTCAAATTCACACCACTTGAGCTCCTAAGAAGATAGAACATAATCAGAAACATGCCAGACCCCCTCCCCAACCATGGTACCTGCCCCCACTTGTTCTCTTTCCTGCTATGAGTTGTCTGTTGCTTTCAGGGGCAGCCCCCGACCTGACCTGTGAAGAGACCTGTCTTTCTCTCCCCATCAGAAATTATCCCTTGCAGTCTGCATCAGGTTTTCCCTCCAGTGATTTTTCCAAGCAGAAGACACACGTGCTGCCTTCTTCTGCAGCTGCTGCCCTGTTTCCCCTGTCTCCTTCACAGCAAGACTTATAAAGGGAGTTGGATGCCCTTGCTGTTTCTAATCATTCTACTTTTAGTCTTCTTGAACTCAGTCCAGTTAGTGCTGAACTACACTTGTCAAGGTCACAATGACCTTCACATTACAGAGACCAAACATTTTTCCTCAATCCTAAAATTGCCAGTAGCAAGGGTAACATTGATCTCACCTTCTCTCAAATGCTCCTTTCAGACTTGGATTCCACTACTCCACTTCCCTCAGCTTCCCTTCTACACCAGAGCGATCACTCTTTCCTTTCTTTGTGTTGATTTCCCCTTACACCCCTGACCCATGATGTGTGCTCATAACTCAGTCTTTGGATTGCCAACACAACAGACACTGCTTCCTCCTTTCCCCTCCTTCTTCCTCTTCCTCTTTTTTTCTTCTTCCTCTTTCTTCTTTTTGAAATGATCATTAGCTCCCTCCATGATCTCATATAGTTTCAAGGCTCTAAATTCTGATAAATCCCAAAGCTTCACATGCAACTTTGGGCAACTAACCTGGATCCCAGACTGTCATGAGCAACTGCACTGGATATGCTCTTTGCTGCATTTTAAATGCCCAGAAACTGCTAAGAATGTAGTAGAAGATCAAAGTTTTGAACTGAGTAAACAAGTGAATGAAGAAAGGAATGAATGGATAGAGGAATCCTGGCTTTGCCGTATACTATTTGTATCACTTAGGGAAATTTGTGAGCCCTCTCAATCTAGGGTTCCTCACAAAAAATTGAAAATAATGCATATAACCTCTCCATATTAGTGTGTGTAGTAAATGTGACCATCTTTCAAGAATGTGGCAGAGTTCAGAGCATATGAAAACCTTCATGGTTGCTCCTCCCTTGAGTTCAGGGTTCTACTTATGGGCATATATTTGTGTGGAGAGAGATTGCTTCAGGATGACTAGCAGGTTTGCACAGGAAACCCAGAAATGCTTGCCATCTTCCTGAGAATATCTCAGAGCTCCTTTCCATCTCTGACCCTTGCTATCCCCACTAAAGTCAACCTACCAAAAATTGTTCTCAGCTATCCCTTTTGTTCTGACTAGCTCTTACGAGTATTGCTCAGGCCAGGATGTACTCATTCTGGGCCACTTTGTGTCACCCAACTGCACTCAAGGGAAAAGGGAGATCCAAGTCTGCACTTTATGAGTTAATTAATACCCAGTAATCAAGAGAAAAATTGAAGTTGGGAGCACCACAAAATGAAAGCCTTTGTTTCATAAGGAGACAATACTGCTCCTCAGAGCCTGACAGTGGGACAGAGGGCTACTTTCCATATCACAAGACTATGGTTCTGGGACTCCCATCCCCTTCCACAGACTTCTGATTCTACCTGAATGGCAGAGCAAGAGGACTAGGAGGCCCATGCTATGTACTTAGTGGAGAAAAGGAAGGAATTTGTTGTATTCTTCCTTGAAACTTGGCCTACGACAGACCAGGAGAGATTTCTTATTTCCCTTATGAACATTGTACCCTTGAAACACAAAGGATGCTTTCTGCCTACAGACGTCCAGGGGTTCCCACTCAGAACTCTGGATGTGGGTGACACAACTTTCTTACACTCTTGATTTTCAGAACGCATTCTCTGCCTGGCATAGAATGCCAGGTCTCATACCAAGAGCCCCCAAATGTGTGACTTTACATACGGGGGAAGAGCTGACTTAGAAAACAGAACTGGGAGGGTGTAGGAAGAAGTGAATTGAGGAAATGAATATGTGCTGAAGCAAAAGTAAGTCACATTCTTCTCTCTCTCTCTCTGTCTCTCTCTGTCTCTGTCGCTCTCTTTCTCTCTCTCTCCCTCTTTTGTTGAGTTATAGTGTTTTACAAATAAAGGAGTTACAGAAAGTGGGGAATACTTAAATAAAAATAAAAATAAACAATTTCATATGAATTGGTACATAATTGTGCCATTAACCAGATAGCTACAGAGAGAAAAAACATGTAAATCCATCATGTAAAGCAATCCTTCTGGTTCAGGACTG
Source organism: Glaucomys volans (assembly GCA_020662805.1). Classification (NCBI taxonomy): domain Eukaryota; kingdom Metazoa; phylum Chordata; class Mammalia; order Rodentia; family Sciuridae; genus Glaucomys; species Glaucomys volans. The sequence continues at coordinate 42,138 of JAJEJO010005712.1, forward strand.
AGAACCAAGTTTAAAGTTGGCAAAGACAAGTGTCACTTTTCATCCTCATGGGATATCTCTGTGGTTGGATAAGCAACCTCAGCTGCAAATAAAACCTAGAATATAAACATGGTGTGTTAGTCACCTTTCTGTCATTGTGACAGAATACCTGAGATGATCAATTTAAAGAAGGAAAGATTGATTTTAGCTCCTGGTTTCAGAAGCTTCAATCCATGTTTGCTTGACACCATCATTGTGGTACTGTGGTAGCACAGTGGTCATGGCAGAAGAACTCAATGGAAGAGGCTGCTCATCTCATGGCAGCAGAGAAACAGAGAAAGCTAAGGCTCGAGTCCCAACACCCTCTTTGTTTTATTGGTTCTTTTTAATTATACACAACAGTAGAATCCATTTTGATGTAATTATACAGCAGGGAATGTATCTTTTTTTCACAATGTAGATTCACACAATTCATATACTCTTACATGCACATAGGGTAATACTGTCTCATTCTATCTTTCCTTCCCCCACTCTCTCCCATACCATATTCCTCTACACCATCCAAAGTTACTCCTTTTGTCTCTTGTCCCCACCTGCACTCCCACACCTTTTATGAATCATCATCCACTTATCAGAGAAAACATTCAGCCTTTGTTTTTTGGGCTTGGCTTATTTCACTTAGCATGATATTCTCCAACTCCAACCATTTACCAACAAACGCCATAATTTTATTCTTCTTTATGGCTGAGTAATATTCCATTGTGTATATATACCACAGTTCCTTTATCCATTCATCAATTGAAGGGCATCTAGGTTGTTCCACAATCTAGCTATTGTGAATTGAACCCTTATGAACATTGTTGTGGCTACATTCCTATACTTTGCTGATTTTAAGACCTTTAGGTATAACCTGAGGAATGGGATAGCTGGGTCAAATAGTGGCTCCATTCCAAGTTTTCTGAGGAACCTACATACTGCTTTCCAGAGTGGCTGCACTAACCTGCAACTCCACCAGCAATATATGAGTGTGCCTTTTCCCCACATCCACTTCAACACTTATTATTGCTTGTGTTCCAGATAATAACCATTCTGATTAGAGTTACATGAAATCTTAGGGTGGTTTTAATTTGCATTTCTCTAATTACTAGAGATGATGAGCACTTTTTCATATATTTGTTGATCACCTGTATATCATCTCCTGTGAAGTATCTGCCCAGTTCCTTAGCCCATTTATTGATTGTGTTCTTTGTATTTTTGGTGTAAAGTTTTTTAAGTTCTTTATAAATTTTGGAGATCAGTGCTCTTTCTGAAGTGTATGTGGAAAAGATTTTTTTCCACTCTGTAGGCTCTCTTTTCACATTACTGATTGTTTATTTTGCTGAGAAAAAGCTTTTTAGTTTGAATCTGTCCCGCTTATTGATTCTTCCTTTTATTTCTTGCACTCTGGGGGTCATATTAGGAAGTCTGGTCCTAAACCAACATGAAGAAGATTTGGGCCTACTACTTCTTCTATTTGGTGAAGAGTCTCAGGTTTAATTCCTAGATCCTTGATCCATTTTGAGTTAAGTTTTGTACAGGGTGAGAGATAGGGGTTTAATTTCATTTTACTGCATATGGATTTAAGTTTTCCCAGCACCATTTGTTGAAGAGGCTATCATTTCTCCATTATATATTTTTGGTACCTTTTTCTAGTATGAGATAACTGTATTTATAGGGGTTTGTCTCTGTGTCTTCTATTCCGTACCATTGGTCTACCTGTCTGTTTTGGTGCCAATATCAAGCCACTTTTGTTACTATTGCTCTATAGTAGAGTTTAAGGTCAGGTATTGTGATACCTCCTGCATCATTCTTCCTGCCCAGGATTGCTTTGGCTATTCTGAATCTTTTGTTCTTCCAGATGAATTTCATGATTGCTTTCTCTATTTCTATGAGGAATGCCATTGGGATTTTTATTGGAATTGCATTAAGTCTATATAGCACCTTTGAAAGTATGGCCATTTTGATTATATTAATTCTACCTATCCAAGAACGTGGGAGATCTTTCCATATTTAAGGTCTTCCTCAATTTATTTCTTTAATGTTCTACAGTTTTCATTGTAGAGGTTTTTCACCTCTTTTGTTAGATTGATTCCCAAGTGTTTTATTTTTTTGTGAGGCTATTTTGAGCAGAGATGTTTTCCTCATTTCACTTTCAGATGATTCCTCACTTATGTATATAAATGCATTTGATTTATGTGTGTTTATTTTATATCCTGCTATTTTGTTGAATTCATTAATTAGGTCTAAAAGTTTCCTGGTGAAATTTTTTGGATCCTCTAAATATAGGATCATGTCATCGGCAAAGAGTGACAGCTTGAGTCCTTCTATTCATATATATTCATAGTATATTCATATATAATCATAATGTATTTATATTCCTTTAATTTCTGTGGTCTGTCTAATTGATCTGGATAGTATTTTAAGCATGATGTTGAATAGGAGTGATGACAGTGGGCATCCCTGTCTTGTTCCAGATTTTAAAGGGAATGTTTTCAGTTTCTCTCCATTAAGAATGATGTTGGCAGTGGGCTTAGCATAAATAGCCTTTGCAATGTTGAGGTACATTCCTACCATCCCTATTTTTCTAGTGTTTTGAACATGAAAGGTGTTGTATTTTGTCAAATGCTTTCTCAGCATCTATTGAAGTAATCATATGATTCTTAACCTTAAGTCTATTGATGTGATGTATTACATTTATTGGTTTCTGGATGTTGAACCAACCTTGCATCCCTGGATAAACCCCACTTGATTGTGGTGCACTATCTACTTAATATGTTTTTGTAGGAGATTTGCCAGAATTTTGTTGAGGATTTTTGCATCTATATTCATCATATTGGTCTAAAGTTTTCTTTCCTTGATGAGTCTTTGTCTGGTTTTGGTATCAGAGTGATACTAATAGCTTCATAGAATGAATTTGGAAGGGTTCCCTCCTTTTCTATTTCATGAAATACTTTCAGGAGTATTGGTATAAGTTCTTCTTTGAGGGTCTTGTAGTACTCAGCTGAGAATCCATCTGGTCCTGGGCTTTTCTTGGTTGTTAGGCTTTTGATGGCTTCTTCTATTTCATTACTTGAAATTGAGTGTTTAAATTATGTATGTCCTACTGGTTCAGTTTGGGATGATCATATGTCTCTAGAAATTTGTCAATGTCTTTGGGATTTTCTATTTTGTTGGAGTATAGATTTTCAAAGCTTCTAATTATGTTTTGTATTTCGATGGTGTCTGTTGTGATATTTCCTTTTTCATCATGAATTGTAGTAATCTGAGTTTTCTCTCCTTCTCTTTGCTAGTGTGACTAAGGGTGTAATTATTTTGTTTACTTTTTCAAAGAACCAACTTTTTGTTTTGTCAATTTTTTAAATTGTTTCTTTTGTTTCAATTTCATCGATTTCAGCTCTGATTTTATTTATTTCCTGTTTTCTACTACTTTTGGTGTTGTCTGTTCTTTTTCTAGAGCTTTGAGATGTAATATTAGGTCATTTAATTTTTGACTTTTTGTTCTTTACTTGAATGTACTCAATGCAATGAATTTTCCTCTTAGTACTGCTTTCATAGTGTCCCATTCTCATTTACCTCTAAGAATTTTTTATCTCCTCCCTGATGCTTTCTGTTATCCATGCTTCATTCAATAGCATATTATTTAGTCTCCAGGTGTTGGAGTAGTTTCTATTTTTTATTTTGTCATTAATTTCTAATTTCGTTCCATTACAATCTGATAGTGTACAAGATAGTATCTGTATTTTTTGCATTTACTAAGGGCTGCTCTGTGGCATAACATATGGTCTATTTTAGAGAAGGAGCCATGTGCTGCTAAGAAGAAAGTGTATTCACTCGTTGATGGATGGAATATTCTATGTATGTTAAGTCTAAGTTATTGATTGTGTTATTGAGTTCTATGGTGGTCTATTTGATTCCTGGAATTGAGAAGGATTTGTTTGATGTACATGGATGGGCCATTGTTTGGGGCATATTTATGATCATTTTGTCTTCTTGACTTATGGTTCCCTTAAGCAGTATGAAATTACCTTCTTCATCCCTTTTGACTAACTTTGACTTGAAGTCCACTTTATCTGATATAAGGATGGAAACCCCCGCTATTTTGCTGAGTCTGTGTGCATGGAAGGTTTTTTCCATCCTTTCACCTTTAGTCTGTGGATGTCCTTTTCTATGCGATGAGTCTCTTGAAGGCAACATATTCTTGGGTCTTTCATTTTCATCCAATCTGCCAGTCTATGTCTTTTGATTGATAAGTTTAGACCATTAACATTCGGGGTTACTATTGAGATATGATTTATATTCCCAGTCATTTTGGCTTAGTTTTGTTTTTTTAACTTGAGTTGGTTTCTCCTTTGATGGGCTTTTCCTTTAGGGTAGTTACTCCCTTTGCTGACTTACATTGTTGTTGTTTGTTTCTTCCTCATGGAATATCTTGCTGAGAATGTTCTGTAGTGCAGGCTTTCTCTGTGTAAATTCCTTTAACTTTTGTTTGTCATGGAAGGATTTTATTTCATCTTCAAATCTGAAGGGTAGCTTTGCTGAATATAGGATACTTGGTTGGCAACCATGTTCTTTCAGAGTTTGAAATATATTGTACCAGGCCCTTCTAGCTTTTAGGATCTGGGCTGAGAAATCTGCTGATATCTGTATTGGTTTTCCCCTTATGTAATCTGATGCTTTTCTCTCACAGCCTTTAAAATCCTATCTTTATTTTGTATATTAGGTATTTTCATTGTAATGTGTCTTGGTGTGGATTTGCTATAATTTTGTGCATTTGGTGTCTGTAAGCCTCTTGTAGTTGAATTTCAATTTCATTCTTCAGGATTGGGAGATTTTCTGATATTATTTCATTGAATATGTTTTTCATTTCTTTGGTTTGTATCTCCGTGCCTTCCTCAATCACAATAATTCTTAAATTAGATTTTTCCATGAAATCCCATCGTTCTTGCAGATTCAGTTCATGATTTCTTACCATTTTCTCTGTTTGGGCAACTTTGCTTTCAAGATTCAATATTTTGTCTTCATTGTCTGAGGTTCTGTCTTCCACATGATCTAGTCTGTTGGTAATGCTTTCCATTGTATTTTTAATTTGTTTATTGTTTCCTTCATCTCAAGGATTTATATTTGGTTCTTTTTCAGAATTTTTATCTCTTTGTTGAGGTGATTTTTTGCTTCCTGTAGTTGCTCTTTCAACTGCTTATTGGAGTGATCAATCATCGCCTGCATTTGCTCTCTTATCTCATCCTTTGCTTCATGAATCATTTTAATCATGTATATTCTGACCTCCTTTTTCAACATTTCTTCTACCATGCTGTCATTGGATTCTGTTAGTGTAGAATCATGGTTTGTTTGGAACACTTTCTTCCCTTATTTTTTCATGTTGTTCATGTATCTTCTCCTATAGCAATGCAGACGTGGGGGTATTGCAGTTTCTGTCCTATAGGTTTATAGTGACCCTATAGTTTTCCAGAAGTTCTTTTTTAAGAGGGAGATTAATATTAGAAACACCCAATATAGATAGGATGCTGTCATAAACCAAATAGCCCCTATGAAGACATTAACAATGTTGTCATAATAAACAGAGAGGATGAGTTGTTATTATCTACAGTATAAAAATAGATTTGCAATGAGGACTGCATTTTCTAATGGAGGACAAAGAGGGTGGGGAGGTGTATAGGATGTAACTGTTAATGAGATAAGAAAATAGTATGAAGAAGTTCAAGTTCATAGGAAGAGTGAAAGTATAGTCAAAAGAAGTTGGTTGTTAGCATAAGAAAAGGTAGAAAGAGACTCTGAGGAAACAGGTAAACAAAAAGGAAATAGAGAGCAAGGAAAATAAAGAAACAAAAATTAAAAAATATTCACAAAAGAAAAAAAAAATCTACACTATAACAGTCATATACGATTCAAACCTCCCAGTCTTCAGAAGCCTGATGCATGAGAGGTACCTGACAATGAACTTCCAGTCTCCAGCAGGCATCTCAGTTTGGGATTTGCCCCACCTACTGACAGTTTCACTTCCAGGATAATCCAAGATGGCTGCACTGGTTTCCAAATGTGTTTGCAAATGGGGAGATGCTACACAGGGTGTGGGCACTGAGTCTGTGTGGGGTGCGGTCAGTCAGGCCAGGGCTCCTGGAGGTGGGGTGCAGTGAGTTGGGCTGGGGGTTCTACAGTTCCTGTTTTCCCAAAATGGCAGCAGCCACATGTAACCACCATATGGGTACTGTGATGGTGGATTTCCAGGCAACAGCAGGCAGCTGGTGTTCCACTGATGGTCTGCAGGCTCTGCACGCTACTGGTGGACGATCGGTAGGTGGACCTCGGTTGGTGGGTGATGGGTTGGTGAAAGGCAGCAATGGGCAAACCAGAGGCAGGCAAACAGGCAAATGGTGGATGTAGGCAGGAGTCAGTGAGCTATCTGCACTCAAATGTAGTCAATATACTGGCAGACTATAGGTGATAGAGTTAGATAGATGGGGTAAACAGCAGGGGACCAATGAGGAGCAAAGACTGCTTCATGAGAAGCAGATTTTTCTCTCCTTGAATCCTGGGTTATGGAGTGACAAGGAATGCAGCCTCCCTCTAGTCCACCATCTTGAATCCCTCCCCCAACATCCTCTTGAAGAATGCACATATCTTCCTTTCTCTAGACTCCCCTCTTAAACATTCTACCACCTTCCTGTCATGTCATAGGTTGGGCACCAAGGCTTAACACATTCACCTTTAAGGAACATTCCAGATACAAATTATAGCAACAAGGTGCTTAATGAACATGAAATTTAGGCTAAAAGGACCCTAGTCTCTGCCTAAGACTTGGAAGAAGGTTCAAGGTTGGGCTGTAATGTGCAACCTCACCATGAATTGGAGTGGGGCTACTTTTAGAAGAACATGCATGTGCATATAGGGGATAGGTCCACATTCGTATGCGTGTGAGTCACAGACTGAAAGTGCATGCATGAAGAGATCCTTAAAAGCAGAGAGAGGGTTTATTTTCAAAACAAATTTTCATACCTTATTTGTAGGATAGAGATAAACTCTATTATTTATTAATTAAGATGATCCCATGGAGACTCAAGATGGCTGGCTAGAGGAAGGCTGCATTCCTACTTACTCCGTGGATTCCTACTTGCTCAGGATTCAAACAGCAGAAATATGGCTCTCAATGAGATTTTATATTCAAATCACATATAAGGGGTCCCCAGTTGCTGCTCCAGAACCAACTCTGCCAGGCTGGGCTCGGCCCAGCCGCGGGCAGCTACCACCTGGGAGCGCCGGACCCTGCAGCTGCTTCGGAGTCACCGACCTGGGTCTGTGCCAGCCAGCAAGTGAGTGCGGGCCCACAGCAGCGGCTTTAGAGTCAATGGCCAGGCTCCGGCACCAGCCAGCAACCTCCCAGGCGGGGACCAACCATCTCAGGCTGCCTGGGGCCTCCCGCGGCTTCTGGAGAGGTCTGGCTGGGAGCCTCTGGGATCGCTGATTCCGGCGGGGAGTTGGGACTCCTCGGCACCATTTTGCAGCTTCCCTGGCAGAGAGGGCCCATCTCCGGCTGCCTGGGGCCTCCCGCGGCTTCTGGAGAGGTCTGCCCAGGAGCTGCTGGGGTGGCTGACTCCGGCGGGGAGCTTAGGGCCTTTGGCGCCAGCTTACAGTGTCCCCAGGAGAGAGCAACCACCTGCCACTGCCTGAGCCCCCAGTGAGGAGTTCAGGCCAGCCGGGGCTCTCAAGCCCAGGGTCTCCATCACTGAGCACAGTTCTGTGACACCACACCAACTTGGTCTAGTGCCCAGGTCCACACCCAGGCCCGGAGTCTACCACCTTGCTATATCTAATTGTCTA
>JAJEJO010005713.1:0-23095 GCA_020662805.1 Glaucomys volans
CAATTCATACAAGTCTTAAATAAATGATGTCTGTAAAATTGCATACCAGAAATATCTGAGAAAATTGATGGCAACCTGTCACTGTGGATGGCCTACATCTCTCTGTTTTCAAATCATTATTGTGGTTGTGTTGGAAAACATTGAGGCACAGAGTCCACTTCATTGGCAGAGAGATTGGAGTGCACTCCAGAAAGCATCACCTTCAAGAACATTTGTGCAGGTGATAGATTGAATGTCCTTTCTTGCTGAAAGGCAAATATGTTGTCCCTATATGTGCTAGACCTCAATTTCAAAATGCAAGAATGGAAAGAATCAATTTTGAGCATTTTCAACTTGTACAAGTTGTTGATCCAATCCACTTGCCATCATGTCAATGAAACTTTTATAACCTGTAAATTCCTGAGTTGACTCCTCTTCAGTAATACTGCCTCTTAAGAAATCCAGTTCTCTAGGGGAGCACTATTGACTGACACACAGATTCTTGCTGAATACTCTCATTAGAATGGCCTTCCAGTTAAATTTGATACTTGTCAGACCATTTTCATTTCAGTTGATTGATCAGAGTGGGAAATGTTGAGACACTGGATGTTTGGTATGAACTAAAGTTGCTCTTAATTTATATGACAGCATGTTCTGCAGATCTTACTATGAGATATGCTTTGCTGAAAAGCCACCCTTACTCAGATCCAAATAATTTCAACCAAATTCTATAGATCTCTTTTGAGAAGAATCCAACCAACATCCTTTGTTGCAGGTCAATCCCAATGTGTACGTAGTGGACAAGAGAAATATGTACCTGTTTCCCTCTAAGGAACAGGAATGTTGTAGCTGTTAAAGGAGCAGATAATTATTGAGTGATGCATATAGTCAAGTGGCCATGGTAGCAGTAGGCATTTGTAGGAGGTAGTATATTCTCTGATCTATGGTACCACAGAAAATTGAGGTAATTTTTCAGACCTGAACATCAAACAATTATATTTCCAAAGTGCTCACACCTAAATCTTTGTTTTCATTTCTCCTGTTTTTTTTCCTTCATGAAAATGTGATCAGTCAGGTAAAGTGCATATCCGGATTGAGGTGTTGCATTTTGCTTTTCACCTCAGGTTTGTGGGTGCTTGGCAATGTGGATTTCCATGGATACATCTGTTTCTCTGAATAAGTGAATGTCTCAGAAAATTCATGAGGCAAGGTTGTAAATATGTATTGGGAATGGGAAGAGGCAATGGATCACTGGTTCTATGAACCCATGAATAATATTAACTCAGAGGTAAGTAATCCCCACTCAGGTTTCAAACTTCCAGTAGTTAGTTGTGCAGAAATTTCTCTCAACTTTCCTTGCAGTGAGAGTATCTGCATAAAGTACTATCCATTGGACAGTCAGAACTTCATTTCACTGCAAAAGGCTGCTACTCTGATTTTGATCATACTCAAGACATGCCTGATTTGTTTATGAGTGCTCCTGGGACATGAAAGCAAAAGAAATGAGAGCTACAGTGTGTCGAGTGGAAGGGACTGGCAACAAGTCTTTGGAAGGGTGTGGAATTTTGTCTCATGTAGGAGAACCCAGGTTTCTTCTTGTCCCACGACTTGTTGCTGGACCTGGGGCAACATGGGTTTCCATCAATGCCTTGGCTGTTATCAAAGCTGTGCTGCACATACCACCAGCAGTCATAGAAATTCCATATGACAGCACAATGCTATCACAGTTGCAATGGCAACCAGAACATATCCTTGTGCTTCCCCCTTAATAGGAACCATAAAGAGACAGACTTGCCCAGCTGTGGAGGTAGGAGGGATGGTGGAGCAGAGATGTGAAAGGGGTCTCTTGGCCATAAAAGCAATTCTAATTTCTCAGAACCAGAGAAAAGGAGTCAGCCTTTGTTTTGGGCAGAAACTTCTTGCTTTGAGAACTCTGACTCCATAGAAGTTTAGACAGCATGCTGATGCCAGTCACACTGCCATACCATCCATGACTATGAGGGAATGATGTACACACTTGGCTCTAGAAGGCATTATGATTTTCTGTCAATGGCTCCTCACTCTAGGCAATTGGTCCCCATCTGGTGTAATGGAGGAGGATGAGATATAGCTGTGCCTGAAACATGGGTCACCAAGCTAGCACAGGCAGCAGGACCATGACACTATGATGACACTCATTGCATTCTGCTCAGTCCTGGTACATTGCTGGGTTGACATACTTGCTTATGGCCTTAGCAGCCACTTGCAATGACATTTCAGAGCAGAGAAGATTGTGGGGCATTTAGGTTGTTCAGGTGAATTTTCAACTGGGAAACATCACACCAATTCTGGTGTGATTGCAAACCTATCAATGAATGCCTGAAAGACAGATAAAACCTGGGCGTAAGGACTAGGAAGTAGATTTAAGAAGCTGATGAGCTCCCCATAGTGGAGAGGAGGGATTTAATCACTAATCATTTAGGAAGGAGGCCAGCAGGTTGCTGGCAATCTAGGAAAGACATTCTATGCTCATTCCAATGGCCAGGTAACACCACCTCACCTTTTGCCTAAAAATTACTGGGCACTCAGGTATTGTCTTGATATGATTCTCCAGGGGGCCCATCCACTCATCCTTTGATGCAGAAACACCTTCAAATTGTGTCATCACTTAAGATGTAATTCTCTTGATCTGCCTATCACGTGTCTGAGACAATGCCCTATGGCACATTTGAAGGATCCCTCAACCAGCCACCAGTAAATGCAGAGTGCAACTCAGTGTCAGAGATTCTGCAAAAACCATCCTCCAAGAATGTGAAACTGAGGGAGGAATCATGTGGCTGATGAGGAAAGGATGAATCTTGGCCTCAAATAATACAGGGAATCCATGCTGTACATAACACCTGGGCCTCCTGAATGATATTAGTGGAAGTTAATTCCTGTATTCAGTGTCAATTTGTACAAATCTTTAAAAAATGATGCCTGTAAAAATGCAGTGCAGACAAATCTGAGAAAGTTGAGGGCCACCTGCCACTGTGTTTTTTCTACATCACTCTGTTTTCATGTTGATATTGTGGTTGTGTTGGAAAACTTTGAGGTGTAGAAGCCCACTTAATTGGCAGAGAGACTGGAGTGAACCCCATAAAGCTTCACCTTCATAAACACTAGCACAAGTGTTATTTGAATGTCCTTTCTTGCTGAAAGGCAAATATGTAGTCCTCATATGTGCTAGAACTCAACTTCAAAATGCAAATTTGGAAAAGAAATAATTTGAGGCTCTGATGAATATTTTCATTTTGTACAACTTGCTGATTCTATTCTCTTTCCATTATATTAGTTGGACCATTACAACTTCTACAATCCTCAGAGATGTCTCATTTTCAGGAATACTGTCTCTTAAGAAATCCTGGTCTATGGGGAATAACTACTGGCTGGCACACGAATGCTTGCTGAAGACTCTTTTAATAATGGGCCTACAGTTAAATCTGACACTTACTGAACCATTTTGGGCTCACTTGATTGATCAGAGGTGGAAATGTTGGGACACTGGATGTTTTGCCTGACCTAAATAGGCTCCTTAAGATAGACGATGGTATGTACTGCAGATCTCAGTATGTGATATGCTTTGCAGAAAAAACACCCTTTCCCAAATCTGAAAAATTTCAACCAAAGTTTGTAGATCACTTTTGAAAACAATCCAAACAACATCCTTTTTTTTGCTGGTAAATCTCAATGTCTAAGAAGTTGAGGACTGAAAGATCTATCACTTTCCCTCTAAGGAACAAGAGTGTTGTAGCTCTTCGTGGAAAAGATTATTTTCCATGCGATACATGTAGGCATGTGGCCATGAGAGAAGTAGGCATTTGTAGGAAATATTATATTTTTTGATTTATTTGACCACATGAAACTGAGGGAATCTTTCCCACCTGATCACCAAACCCTTACATTTCAAAACTGCTCACAACATGTCTCATTGCTTTTGATTCTGCTATGATTTTCCTTGAGGAAATCTAAACAGTGGTATCAAATACATATCCCAGTGGAGGTGCTGCATTTTGCTTTTCACCTCAGGTATGTGGGTTCTTTTCAAGGTGGATTTCCATGTCAAAGTCTCTTTCTCTGAATAAGGGAATGTCTCAGAAATTTCAGGATACTCAGGCTGGAAACATGTATTGGGAAGGGAAAGAAGTGATGGATCACTGAATCTTTGAACCCATGAATATTAACTCAGAGGTAAATAATTTCCATTCAGTTTTCAAACCTCCAGTAGATTTGTGTGCAAAATTTCCTCTCAACATTCTTTGCAGTGAGAGAATTTGCAGAAAGTTCTGTCCATTGAACAGTCAGTACTTCATTTCTCTGCAAAGGCCTGTTACTCTAATTTTGAATGCTCTCAGGAAGTGCCTGACTAGGTTAAGAGTGCTCCAGTTACGTGAAAGGGAAAAAAAAAAAAAAAAGGAGAGCTATGGTATGCAGAGTTGGAAGGGGCTGGCAAGTGGGAGTTTGGTTTGGAAGGGCATGGCATTTTCCGGGTCATGTAGGAGAATGCAAGATTCATCTTGCCCCAGGGCATGTGACTGCGCCTTGGACAACTTGCATTTTAATGAATGACTTTGCTGTCATCTGAGCTGCACTGCACATACCATCTGCATTCACAAAATGTCCATACGACAGTGCAATGTTATTATGGTTGCCATGGTGACCAGAATATCTTCATATGCTGGCCACTGTGTAGAAACCATCAAGAGAAGGGCTGACCCAGCTGTGCAGGTAGTAGTTCAGAGGAAGCAGGCAGGTCCCAGGGGTCATTTATTGCCATCAAAGCAATCCTAATTTGTGAGGACCAGGGAGAAGGGTTCACATTTGTTGTTTGTGGAACTACACTGGTTTTGAGACATCCAATTACATCCAAGATAATGACCTTCTAGGGCCAGTCACTGGCCATAATTTCCTTTTCTCTGAGGGAGGGATGTACACACTTGATTGTGGAAGGCATCACGATTTCCTGGCATTGGGTTCCGACTCCAGGAAACTGGTCCCTACACGGTGTTGTGGACCAGGGACAGATATAGGGGTGCCCTGGGACACATGCATCACCTAGTGTAACACAGGCAGTGGTGCATGACCTTACAATCACACTGGTCCTCATATGCATGATCCTCCTTAATGGTGGGTTGGGAAACTGGCCTATGGCCTTAGCAATCACTCAAAATGATGGCCAATGATATTTCAGAGCAGAGAAGATTGTGGGCAGCTAGGTGGGCTAGGTGAAGTTTGAACTGGAAAGCATCACACCAATTCTGGTAGGATTCCAAACATTTCAATGAATGCTTGAAAGGCAAAACATGGACCCTGGCAATAAGGACTTGGAAGTAGAATTAAGGAGCTGTTGAGCTCCCCAATATCAAGCAGAGGGACCTAATTAGTTTTCATTTAGAAAGGAGGTTAGCAGGATGCTGGCAATAGAGGAAATACCAACTATGCTCACTTCTCCTGCCAGTCCCCACCAACTCACCTTTGCCTAACAATTATGGCTTAATCACAAATTGTCTTGCTATGATTTTTAGGGGACCCTTTCATTCACCCTTTTATGCAGAAACTCCTTCAAATTTTGTCATCACTTAAGGTATAATTCTTCTGAATTTCCTATCACCTGTCTGAGAAAATGTCCTCTGGCACATTTCCAAGGACTCCCTAACGAGCAGATGGTAAATTCAGACTGCATCTCAGTTTCACTAACCCTGATATAACATTCCTCCAAGAACATGAAACTGAGGGATGATCAAGGGCCTGATGAGGAGAGGATGAACCTGGGCCTCAAATGTTACCGGGAAACCAGACTGCACATAACCCCATTGCTCCTCAATGATATCAGGGGAAGTTAACTCAAGTAATCAGTGCCAATCCTCACAAGTCTTTAATAAAAGTTGTCCGTAAAAATGCAGTGCAGAAAAAACTGAGAAAATTGAGGTCAACCTGCTGCTGTGGTTTGTCTCCATCTCTCTGTTTTCATGTTGGTATTGTAGTTTTGTTTGAAGTGTTGAGGTGGAGAAAACCAGTTCATTGGCAGAGATACCTGAGTGCACCACAGAAAGCTTCACCTTCACAAACACTAAGGCAGGCAATAGGTTGAATATCCTTTCTTGCTGAAAATCTAAAATGTTGCCCCAATACGTGCTAGACCTCAACATCAAAGTGCAAAAATGGAAAAGAATCAGTTGAAGACCCTGGTGAGCATTTTCATCTTGTACAACTTGCTGATTCAATCCACTTGCCAGCACATTAATGAGACCATTATAACCTCTACATTCCTCAGAGTTGTCTCCTTTTTAGGAATACTGCCTCTTAAGAAATCCAGGTCTCTGGGGAAGCACTATTGGCTGTCACACACATGTGTGCTCCATAATCTCTTTGTAATGGGATTCCAGTTAAATCTGATACTTACTGAAGCTGTTTGTTTTCACTTGATTGATGAGAGGGGGAAATGTTGAGACACTATATGTTTGGCCTGACCTGAAGAAGATCTTTAAGGTAGATGAGTGCATGTTCTGCAGACCTCCTTATGTAATATGCTTCAGAGAAAAGCCACCCTTACACAGATCTAAATAATTTCAACAAAATTCTGTAGATTGCTTTGAAAAACAATCCAACCAACATCATTTGTTACTGATAGATCTAATGTCTAGAAAATTGAGGAGAGAAAGATTTATCTCATTCCATCTAAGGAACAAGAAAGTTGTAGCTCTCCAAGGAGCAGATAATTATCCAATCAATGCATGTGGGCATGTGTCCATAGGAGAAGTAGCATTCGTAGGAGGTATTATATTGTCAAAACTATGGAACCACCGGAAATTAAGGGAATCTTTCACAGCTGATCACCAAACCCTTGCAATTCCAAATGGCCTTACACCTGTCTAATTGCTTTCAATTCTGCCAGGATTTTCCTTGAGGAAAATCTATCCAGTGAGGTCAAATGCCTATCCCTCTGGAGGTGCTGCATCTTGCTTTTCACCTAAGGTGCCTGGGTGCTTGGCAATGTTGATTTCCAGAGCACAGTCTATTTCTTTGTATAAGGGAATGTCTCAGAAACTTCATGAGGCACAGGTTGAAACTGTGTACTGGGAATGGGAAGAAGTGATGGATCACTGGGTCTGCGAACCCATGAAAAATATTAACTTAGACATAAATAATCCCCATTCAGTTTTCAAGCCTCCAGGAGTTATGTGTGCAGAAATTCCTCTCAAAATTCACTGCAGTGAGAGAATTTGCATAAAGTCCTGTCCATTGAACAGTCAGGACTTCATTTCTCTGCAAAAGGCTGCTACTCTGATTTTTTTCCAACTCAGGAAATGCATAACTTGTTCATGTGTGCTCCTGCGACATGAAAGGAAAAGAAAAGAGAGCTACTCTATGAAGAGTGGAAGGGGCTGGCAATCATGGAAAGGGCTGGCAAGTGGGTATTTGGTTTGAAAGGGCATGGAATTTTCTGGCTCATGTAGGGGAATGTATGTTATTTCTTGCCTCCTAACTTGTGGCTGGGCCTTGGGCAACTTAAGTTTCCATGAATGACTTGTCTGTCATCCTAGCTGTACTGCACAAACTGCCTGTAGTAACATTAAGGCCATATAACAGCACAATCACGTCATGGTAGCCATGGCAACCAGACCTTCTTCATGTCCTGGCAGCTGTGGAGGAACATTCAAGGAACAGGATGGCCCAGGTATTCTGGTATGATTGAAGAGGAAGCTTTAGGTCCCAAGGGTGTTTTGTTTGCCACAAAAGCAATACAATACTCTTAGGACAAAAGAAGATGAATCAGCTTGTGTTTTACTAGGGTTTTCTCTGGTTTAGAGATATTTGACTCCATAAAGATAAGGGAGCCTGCTGAAGCCTAACAGGCTGCATTCTGTCCATGTCCATGATGAAGTGATTGCCCACATGGTCATAGGAGTCATAATGTTTTCCTTATAATGGGGAACTTACTGCAGGCAATTGGTTCTCACCAGGCATAGGGGATCAGGAAGAGATTAGGTGGTGCCAGAGAATTCATGAGACACCAAGCATACAAAGACCACAGGAGCATGGAACTACAAAGACACTTGTCCTGGTCTGGACAAACTTAGCACATTGCTGAGTCAGGAAATTGGCCTAGAGCCTTAGCAGTTACAGGCAATTATGTCAGATGGATGACATTTCGGACAGAAGAGCATGGGGGGCAGGTCAGCAGGTTAGGAGAAGTTTGAACTGTAATATCTCACACCAAATCTGGTATGATACCAATACTTTCCACAACTGCCACAACAGGAATCAGTTGGAACCTGGGATTTAGGAGTTCTAAGTAGATGTAAGGAGATGCTGATATCCCCAATATAAAGAGGAGGGAGTTAATAACTAATATTTTAAGAAGAAAACTAACAGGTTGCTGCTATTTGAGGAGAGACACTCTATGCTCACACCACTGGTCAGGTCCCTCCACCTTTTCTGTTGGCTTACAATTATGATGCACTCAGAATTTGTCTTGCTATGATTTTCCATGGGGCTCATCCAATCAAGTTTTCATGCTGAAACACCTTCCCAATATATCTTCACTTCAGCTGTAATTCTCTTGATCTGCCTATCACCTGTCTGAGAAAACACCCTTTGGCACTTTTCCAAATACTCCTTAACCAGCAGCTGGTAGAGGCACACTACAGGTCAGTGTCACAGATGCTGACACAATCATACTCCAAGAACATGAAGCTGAGGAATTAAACTAGTGCCTGATGAGGACAGAATGATCCTCACCTCAAATGATATGGGGAAAACAGGCTTTACATAACCCCTGTGGCTCCTGAGTGATATGAGCAGAAGTTAATTTATGTATTCAACACCAATTCATTCAAGTTTTTATTAAATCATGTCTGTAAAATGCAAAGCTCAAAAAACTGAGTAGATCCAGGGCCACGTGCCACTCTATTTTGTCTACATCTCTCTGTTTTCAAGGTGATACTGTGGTTGTGTTGGAAACATTGATGTTTCAAACTATAATTCATTGGAAGAGGGACTGGAATGCACCCCAGAACGCATTTCCTTCACAAACCATAGTGCAGGTGATATTTTGAATATCTTTCATGTTGAAAGGCATCAATGTACTCCCCAAAAGTTCTAAACCTAATTTTAAAATGTGAAAATGGAAAAGAATCAATTTGAGATCCTGCTGAGCATTTTCATCTTGTACAACTTGCTGATTCAATACACTTGCCAGCTTATTAAGGAGACCATTATTACCACTATGATCCTCAGAGTTGTCTCAATTTTATTAATACTGACTCTTAGGAAATCCCAGACCCCTGGGGAAGCACTATTGGCTGCAACACTGATGCTTGCTGAATACTCTCTTTAGAATGGGCTTCCAATTAAATCTGGTAGCTTTCCAAACATTTTGTGTTCACTTGATTGATCAGAGGAGGAAATGTTGAGACATGGGTGATTGGCCTTATATGAAGAAGTTTTTTAAAGTAGATGGGTTAATGTATTGCAGATCTGATTGTGTGATATATATTGTGGAAAACCCACCCAAAGAATTTCTATCAAATTCTGTAGACTGCTTTAGAGAGAAATCCAGCCAACAACATTTCTTTCAGGTCAAATCCCAATGTCTAAGGATTAATGAATAGAGAAAGATTTGTCCCTGTCCCTTTAAGGTAAAAGAGTGTTATAGCTGATCAACATGCAGACAATTATCTCAGGGAATTATGCAGGAGTGAAGCAGTAAGAGAAGTAGTCAATTGTCAGTATTATTACAGGCTATGATCTTCGGGACTGCAGAAATTTGAAGGATTCTTTCACACCTGAACACCAAACCCTTAAATTTTGAAACTACTCACTCCTGTCTCATTCCTCTCAGATTTTTCCTTCAGGAGAAACTAACCAGCAGGGTCCATGCATATCCCAGTAACAGTGCTGGATCTTGTTTTTCACCTCGGCTATGTGGGTGCTTGGAAATGTGGATATCATTGTTAAAATCTCCATCTCTGAATAAGGGAATGTCTCAGCATCTTCATGAGTCTCACTCTATAAATATGTATACAGAATGGGTAGAGGTGATGGATCACAGGATCTATGAACCCATGAATTATATTAGATCAGAGGCAAATTATCCCCATTCAGTTTTTAAACATCCAGTAGATATGTGTGCAGAAATTTCTCTCAGCATTCTTTATTGTGAGATTATTTGCACAAAGTCCTGACCATTGAACTGCCATTCCTTAATTTCTCCCCAAATACTGGTACCCTGGTTTATCCCACTTAAGAAATGCCTATCTGTTTACCAGTGCTCCGGGGACATGTTAGCCTAAGAGAGGAGAGCAACAGGATGTAGAGTGGAAGGGGCTGGTATGCAGGTGTTTGGATTGCAGTGTCCTGGAATTTTCTGGCTTATGTAGGAGAATGCAGGTTTTTTTTTCTTCCCAGTGCATGTTGCTGGGCCTGGGACAACTTTGGTTCCCATGAATGGTGTGGTCATTCTAGCTGCACTCCACATACCACCATCAGTCACAGAATGGCCATATGACAGCACAATGTCTTCATGGTTGCCATGGGTACTGAAGCCTCTTCAGGTTCTGTCTGCTGTGGAGGATCCTTCAAGGTAAGGCCTGGCCTACCTTTGCTGGTAGGAGGGATGAGGATGCAGGTGAGTTCCAGGGATATTTTGTTGCCACAAATGAGATCCTAACCTACTGGAATGTAGAAGATTAATAAGCATGTGTTGTAGATGGGTCCCCTCTGGCTTTGAGGCATCTGACTCCATCCAAGATAAGGGAAACTTCTGAAGCCTGAGTGGCTGCCAAGCTATTCACATTCATGAGGGTCTGATGTGTTCACTTGGCTTCAGGGGGCACCATTATATCCTGGAATGGAGCACCTGCTTGAGGCAACTGCTCCCCACCAGGAATAGTGGACCAGGAAGCAATGCAGGGTTGTGGGAGGACACATGGGTCACCAAGACTAACATGGGCCACAGGGGCATTGCCATACAGATGAAGGCATTCCTCCTGGGCTGCACTCACCTGGTATATTGCTGGATCAGGAATCTAGCCTAAGGCATTAAGAAATACTCCTAAGGATGCTTGATGAATGACATTTCATAGCAGAGAAGCATGCAGGGCAGCAGGGTGGGTTACATGAAGATTTAACTGGAAAACATCACACCAACTCTGATGTGATTCCAAAACTTTCCATGAGTGCCCCAACAGGAGAGCATTGGAAACTGATTTAGGATTTCTAAGTAGAACAAGGAGATGTTGACCTACCCAATGTCATGAGGAGGAAGCTATTCACTAAATAATAAAAAGAAGGCTAGCTGGTTGCTAGCAATTGAGGATAGACTTTCTGTGTTCACACCACTGCCAAGGTCCCACCACCTCTTTTGTTGCCTTACAATCATGGTGCACTCATAAATTGTATTGATATTATTTTCCAAGGGGTCCTTCCACTCACCTTTTGATACATAAACACCTTAACAATGTGACTTCACAAAAGGAGTCATTCTCCGGAACTTCCTATCACCTGTCTGAGAGAAGGCCCTCAGGCATATTTCCAAGGTCCACTTAACCAGCAGCTGCCTGATTCAGACTATAGTTCAGTGTCACCAAAAATGGCACAGCCATCCTCCAAGAATGAGGAACTTAGGGTTGAAACAACTGCCTGATGAGGACAGGATGAACCTGGGTCTAGAATGATACAGGGAAACCAGACTTTACACAAACCCTGTGGCTCCTGAATGATATCAGCAGAAGTTAATTGATGTATTCAGTGCTAATTCATACAAGTCTTTAATAAGTGATGTCTGTAAAATTGCAAAGCACAAATGAGTTGTGTAAAAAGATGGCAAATTGCCGCTGTGTTTTGTCTATATCTCTCTTTTCAAGGTGATATTGTGGTTGTTGGAATATGATGAGGTGTGTAATTCCACTTCTCTGGCAGAGGGCCTGAAATGAAGCCCAAAAAGGTTGTCCATCACAAACTCTAGTTCAAATGATATTTTGCATGTCCTTCCTTGCTGACAGACACCAATATAGTGCCAAAAGGTGTTAACCTGAACTTTCAAGGGCGAAAATGGAAAAGAATCAATTTTAGACCCTGGTGAGAATTTTCATCTTGTACAACTTGCTGATTCAATAAACTTGCCAGACTTGCCAGAAGACTCTTGTAACCCATAATTTTCTCAGAGTTATCTCATCTTCAGGAATACTGCCTCTTAAAATACAGGTTCCTGGGGAAGCACTTTTGTCTGGCCTATAGAAACTTGCTGAACACTCTCTTTAGATTAGGTTTGCAATTAAATCTGGTACATATCCAAACTTTTTGTGTTCACATGATTGACCAGAAGAGGAAATGTTGAGGCACTGAAGGTTTGGCAATATCTGAAGAGGCTTTGTATGATACCTGACTGCATTTCTGTAGATCAGAATATGTGGTATGCTTTGAGAATAACCACCCCAAGGTGGAGCCACATAATTTCTATCAAATTCTGAAGATCGCTTTTGAGAAAAATCAAACCAGCATCCTTTGTTTCAGGTCAAACTGCAATGTCTAGGGAATAATAAGTAAGGAAAAATTTCTCCCTGCTCCTTTAAGGAACAAGAGTGTTGAAGCTGCTCAATGCACAACTATGCAAAGGAAATATGCATGAGTGTAGCAGTAGGAGAAGTAGATATAATGTAAGAGACATTATAAGCGCTGATCTTTGGGACCACAGGAGATTGTGGGAATCATTCACACCTGATCACCCAATCCTTAAAATCAAAATGTGCTCACAGCTGTCTCATTTCTCATTGGACTTTCCTTGAGGAAAATCTAACCAGTGGGGTCAAATGCATATACTAGTGGATGTGCTGCATCTTGTTTTTCACCTCAGGTATGTGGGTAGTTGGAAATGTGGATATCCTAGGCAAAGTCTGTTTCTCTGAATAAGGGAATATCTCCACAACTTCACAAGGCACAATCTGTAAATATGTATAGGCAATGGGAAGAAGTGATGGATCACAGAACCTAAGAACCCATCAATAATATTAGCTCAGAGTGAACAATCCTCACTCAGTTTTTAAACATCCAATAGCTATGTGTGCAGAAATACCTCTCAACATTTGTTGAAGTGAGATTATGTGCAGAAAATCCTCACCATTGGACTTTAAGTCCTTAATTTCTCTGCAAAATGCTGCTACTCTATTTTTGTTCCCACTCAAGAAATACCTAACTTGACAACCTGTGCTCCTAGGACATGAGAACCAAAGAGAGGAGTGTTACAGCATGTAGAGTGGAACGGACTCACATGCGGGAGTTTGGTTTAGGCAGCATAGGAATATCTGACTCATGAAGTAGAATGCAGTTTTTCCTCTCCCCAGGGATTGTTGCTGGGCCTGGGGCAACTTGGATTTCCACGAATGGGGCAACATGGATTTCCATGAATGACTTGTCATCCTAACTGTGCTGTACATACTGATTTCAGTCACAGAAAAGCAATATGACAGCACAATGGCCTCATGGTTGCCATTCCAGCAGTTTGTACTGAAGAGGAAGCAAGTAAGTCCTAGGGGTGTTTTTTTTTTCCAAGAAAGCAGTCTTGAACTCTGAGAACAGTAGAAGAGAAGTCAGCATGTGTTGTGGATGGGGACCCTCTCCCTTTGAGACATCAGATGCCAACCAAGAGAAGGGAGCCTGTTGAAGCCTGACAGGCTGCCATTCCATCTTATCCATGAGGGTCCAATATGCTCACTTGGCCACAGGAGGCATCATGATTTCCTGTGAATGGGGACCCTTCTGTAGGCAGTTGGTATAACCAGGGTTATACCAGGGACTGATGCGGGGTTTCCCAAATACGGGTGAGTCTCCAAGCCTACCTAGGCCACAGGAGTATGACCCTATGCTCATCCTTGTCTTCACTCTCCCAGTACATTTCAGGTGGAGAAAGTGGCCAATATCATTAGTAGACACTCAATGATGGCTGATGGATTACATTCCAGAGCAGAGCAGCATGCAAGGCAGCTAGGTGGGTTAGATGAATTTTGAACTGAAAAATATCACACAAACTTTGAAGTGATGCCCAACCTTTCAAGAAATGACCCAACAGGATCTGTTGGAACCTGAGATTTAGGATTTCTAAGTAGAAGTAAGGAGATGATAATCTCCCCCAATGTCAAGAGGAAGAAGATAATCACAAATCAATAAGAAAGGAGGCTACAAGGTTGCTTGCAATTGAAGAGAGACAATCTATGCTCACACCACAGTCCAGTCCTCACTATCTCTTCTCTTGCCTTACAATTATGGCAAAATCAGAAATTGTCTTGCTATTATTTTCTGAGGTGCCCTTTCACTCATCTTTTGGTTCACAAACACTTTCACAATGTGTCTATGCATAAGTAGTAATTATCTTGAATTGTCTATTACCTATCTGAGAAAAAGGCCCTCTGGCATATTTCCAAAAACCCTTCACAAATATCTGGAAGATGCAGACTACACTTCAGTATCTCAGACACTGACACAACCATTATCCAAGAACCTGAAACTGAGGGATGAAACGAGTTCCTGCTGAGGATAGGATGAAACTGAGCCTCAAGTGATACAGGGAAACCAGGATCTGCATAACCCTTGTAGCTCCTGAATGATATCAGCAGAAGTTAATTCCTGTATTCAGTGCAAATTCTTACAAGTCTTTAAAAAATGATGTCAGCAAAATTGCATAGTAGAAAAACCTTAAATAACTGACAGCCACGTACTGCTGTGCTTTGTGTATGTCTCTCTGTTTTCAGTTGATATTGTGATTGTGTTGGAAATGGTGAGCTGTAGACCTCCACTTCTTTGGTAGAGAGACTGAAGTGCACCCCAGAAAGTTTCACATTCACAAACACTAGTGCAGGACATATGAAATCAATTGAGGTTTCAGTGATGTTATTGATATGTTCCAAATCATGTAATATCTTTTTTTTGACTGGAAATTTTAAATGCAACCATTCACATATTACGCCATTAATGATAAGAAATAACAAAAAAGCCAGAAAGAATATGCCTTCTGGCATATTCCAAGAAAGGACATTTGAATGTCTTTCTTCAATGTCCATTTTGAATGTCCTTTCTTGCAAGAGGCAACAATGTAGTTCCAATATGTGCTAAACCTGAATTTCAAAAAGTGAAAATGAAAAAGATTCAATTTGAGACACTAGTGAAATGTTTCATCTTGCAGAACTTGCTGTTTCAATACACTCCAGGATATTAATGAGAACATATAACCTCCATGTACCTTGAAGTTGTCACATATTCCAGAATACTGCCTTTAAAGAAATCCAGGTCTGTGCAGAAGGACTGTTTCCTGGGACACAGAAGCTTGCTGTATACTTTCTTAAGAATGGGCTTCCAATTAAATCTGATAATTATCCAAATATTTGTGTTCACTTAATTGATCAGAGGAGGATATGGTGAGAGACTTTAGGGTTGGCATGATCTGAAGAGCCTTTTTAAGGTAGATGACTGCATATTCTACAGACCTGACAATGGGATTTGTTTTGCAGAAAAATCACTCAAAGTAAGATACAAAAAATTTCTACCAAATTCTGTAGATTGCTTTATAGAGGAATCTGGCCAGCATCATTTTTTGCAGGTGAAATCTCAGTGTCTAGGGAGTAATGAGGAGAGAAAGATTTGTCTCTTTCCCTCTCAGGAACAAGAGTGTTGTAGCAGATTAAGAGCAGACAGTTATCCAAGGGAAGCATGGATGCATGTTGCAATAGGAGAAGTAGGTATTTGTAGGAAATATTATATGCTCTGATCTTTTGACCACACGAAATTGAGGGAATCTTTCACACCTGAAATCCCAAACTGCTCACACCTGTCTCAATGTATTCATTATCCTTGGGTTTGTCCTTGAGGAAAATCTAACCAGCGGTGTCAAGTGCATATCACAGAGAAGGTGTTGTATCTTTCTTTTCATCTCAGGTGTGTGGGTGCTTGCAAAAGTTAAATTGCAACCACGACCTCCTCTATTCCTCTCAGTGTTTGACATGGTTCCATTGGGCTTAATGAAGACTCTTTCACCATGTAATGTTCTTGGAAATGTGAATGTGGCATATTCCTTCTGGTTTTTTTGCTATTTCTTATCATTAATGGTGTAATATGTGAATGGTTGCATTTAAAATTTCCAGTCAAAAAAAAAGATATTACGTGATTTGGAACATATCAATAACATCACTAAAACCTCAATTGATTTCATATGCAATATTACCTTAACAGAAAAGATGTCATGGGACAGATCAACAAGTGTTACTATTTTTCCTTAAAATTATGACCACCACTCTCAGTTAACCTAACACAGCTTTAGCCCAAACCAGGATGTGATCCCTTTCTTAGTGAAACTGTTTTCAAAGTTACGGGACCAGAGTGGATTGCATAAAAGTTTGATGGGAAGCTATAATTTTCTCCTAGTGAATAAATTTTAAAGCCCTTAAATATAGATCTCCCTTACCTTTATGTACAAATTATGACAGAAATTAAGAAGTGCTTTTTTCTATTCATTGTTCAATTAACAAATAGAAATCCCACTTTCTATACAATAGATCAAAGGTTCTGTGATTCATATTTCCCTTTGAGAGACATGTCAAAATTGTAGTTAATTGATATGAATCTTTGTTATTCTTGCCTCAACTTTAAATCATGATGTGCTAAACAGATAAAATTTATGAGAGTGGCTATGACTCGTATCATTCCTAGTAAGACTAAAGCAGAACCAATGAAAGGTTTTGTGATGTTTTTCTTAGCACAATTGAAGTAATCTTATGTTGATTGTACATATGCGCATCAGATTCCCTCAGAGATTGCAACATTTTCCACTTCATATAACCACAAGAGAGAGTACTCAAGGTAAATGAAAATAGTTAAATCATGTGTGAAACAGTAAACAGAACATAACTTCAGATTTTTGAGTCTTTGCCACTTTATTCATCACCTGGCAATAACTTCTCCCTCAGCAAGCTGTTCCATGATCCCCGCTAAGGATGGACAACAGCAGATTGGTGTACACACATGGGGCAATTGGTAAGTATTTTATTTAATTTTCTTCCCTTGGGGGAAAAGGCTGAGATCTTGTCCATGGTGCTCCAGACCCCTTGTTGAGGGAGACCAAGTGAGGATAGACAGGTAATCACAGAACTTTTGAGAAGCAATGGGCCATGCAAAGAGCAATGAGAGAGCCCTTTTCATTGATATTGCTAAACATTTATTAGCTAAGTGAGGAATTCCTGTAAATTTGGGGCAACTCTTCAAATTCTTATTGTACAAGAATGTTCCCTTGGTTTCCCCAAGAAGGAAATCTTAATTTAGCCACATGGAATAATTAGTGGAAGAAAGGCAGGCTTGCTACTTTAAATATGGCTCTGAACATGTCCCATATGATGCATTTGCCCTTTTGTAATTGCTCAGAGCTGTTATTGAGCCTAAACATGAAGGATGTATTTGAATGAGTGAGACTCCTCTCTAGAGGAGACTCCCCTGTTGTCTACAAAAGTCCCAAGTTACAAGGCAATGGAGTCATCTAGTAGTTCACTCAATTCAGAGGATGACAAAAGTGAAGAGGACAGATTTCCTACTTGAGATGAGGAAGACTGAGAGGAGGCAGCAGGCAGTTGTCACAAGGATCAGTCTCCTATGGTCATTCCCATTGTGGCTTCTGTACCTCCTAAAAGGAGTAAAAATTTAAAAAATCAAGATAAAAGGTAAAGTAAGATTCTTAGGGGCTGTTCCTCATACCTGAACTGCAGGGGAAGCATGTCATTATTGTCCAGTAATTTCTAATAGTAATGATGATGAGGAACCTATTTGGGAACCAGTGCCTTTTAAAATTATTCAAGATTTAAAACAGCAGTAAAATATTTTGGACCTAGGACTCCATATGCCATACAATTGGTAGAAATATAGGGGCTAATTGGATGACTCATTATGATTGGCACAAACTGCTTGCTGTTGCTTCACTGCTGGACAACAGTTATGGTGGAAAACTGAATATGAAGAGCCAACTAAAGAAACTATTCAAGGACAGTTTTTTTTAAGTGAACAAGAGATCAAATGATGATGTTTATGTTACTTGGGACTAAAAAGTTTGCCACTCCTCAGTCCCAAATGCTCTTATCAAAACAAGCTCTAAGTGAGCTTTCTAAGCTTGTGGTCATAGCCTGGTGAAGGCTTCCTTCCACTGATACAAAAACACCTTTTCTCAGTAATATTAACAAGGTCAATGGAATCTCATGAGGATTTTCTTTCCAAATTGCAGGATAGCATATTAAAAACAATTACAAATGCGGAAGTGACCAAAATCCTTATAGAAAAATTGGCCTGTGAAAATGCTAACTCTGCTTGTCAGGCTTTGCTAAGATCTATACGGAGAACAGGAACTTCATTTGATTTTATTAATACCTGTATGGACAATAGTACTGCACATATTCATGGTATGGCTATGGCAGCTGCCTTACAGGGAGAAACATAGTCTCAATTCCTTAACAGCATGGCTCAAGGGAATAATGTTAATAGTTACAAAGGCAATGGATCTCAAAATATTGGTATTTTTCTTGTGGTCAAATTGGGCATTTAAGTAGGACCTGAACTCAGGATCCTGGAGGACAAGCTACTCAACCAAGGTGTACACCAAAAACAGTGCTCCCAATATGTCAAAAGGGTTTTCATTGGGCTAGGGAATGTTCCTCTAAGTTTCATAACAATGGATATCCTACATTAAGTAGTATTGAACCCGAGGAGTTTCCTAATATGCCCACTTTTTAATCTGCTAGACCTAGGCCAAAGAGCAGACATTGGGACCAGTCCCAGGTCCTTGAAAGCAACAGGGGGCTATTGGAATCCATCAACAAATCCTTTCACAGGACAAAAAATGACCTGTAAAGGGCAACCCCAGGAAGCTCTCCAGTAGATTTGCCTTCTTCTCAGCATTTAATTATAACACATGAGTCTGAAGTTACTCTTATACCAACAGGAGTATACAGACCTTTACCTAAGGGACATATGGGCTTAATTATTGGTGGAAGCTCTATGTCCAAGGCTGGTATACAGGTTATTCCTGGGGTGAGAGATTCTATTAGGAGAGAGAAATGAAAATTATGACTCACCCTCCTCTAAAAACTGCTCAAATTTTTCCCCAATTGCAAATTGCACAATTTTTATTTTAGCCATACTTATGACTACCTAATTAAGCATTAAATTCCACACATGTTAGTGGTTTTGGCTCTACTAACACCATGCCTTGGATTCAAACGTTTCTGAGCAAAAGCCAATGAAAATTATTAAAGTACAAGGAAAGGTTATTAAAGGTTTATTAGATATAGGAGTAGATGTCACATGTGTTGCTGCACAGGACTGGCCTGTGTCCTGGCCCACTATTAAAACTCCTTCTACCTTAGTGGGACTTGGACTTGCCTCTAATGTAGCTAAAAATTCCCAGATATTACACTGGGCAGATGGATCACACAAAGGGACTTTTCAGCCTTATCTTATTCCTTCCCTGCCTTTTAACCTATGGGGTAGAAATTTAAGGAACAGATGAATATCACATTGACTGATGAATCTCAGATTATGAAATTTTCCATGGGGCAACTTTTCTTAAACAGACTGATCCCATTACATGGAAATCAGATTCTGCTCTATGGGAAGGCAGTACTCCATTTTACAAGAGAAATTTGAAGCAGCCACTTCCTTGGTTCTTCAACAATTATAAAAGGGGCATATGGAGCCCTCCAATAATCAATGGCCTTTGCTTTTATTTGCTATAAAGAAGAAATTATGTAAATGGAGGTGATTATAGGACTTGAGATCAATTAGATACACCATGGAAACTATGGGCACCCTACAACATGGGCGTCCCTCTCCAGTACAAATGCCTAATGGGGCACATATTGTAGAGATTGATTTACAAGATTGTTTCTTTACTATCACTTTAGTACAACAATATTTGCCTTTAGTTTGTCTTCTCCACATTACAATACCATGATGAAAGGTTTCAATGGAAAGTTTTGCCTCAAGGGATGAAAAATAATCCCACTTTATGGCAAATATTTGTTGATCAGGCTATAGAACCTATAAGGAGAGAATACCCTAGACTATGTTAATTTCATTACATAGATGACATTCTTTTGTATCGTTCTTTCCTTGATACATTACAAACTATACTTTAATTATTAATAGAACAAATGGCATCATGGGGGCTTTTCATTGCTCCCCAGAAAAGTTCATTTACATCTATCTTATAATTATCTCATATGCATTATTAATTCCCAAAAATTACTACTCAAAATTTTCAAATGAGAACTGATAAATTGTGTATTTTATATGATTTTCAGAAATTATTAGGGAATATAAACTGGAAAAGAAGTATGCTTAAAAATTAGTACTACTTATTTAAAAACTTTTTTGAAATATTAAAAGGACAAGCTGATCTGACTTCACTTACTCAATGGACAGAGACTGGCAAATAAGCACTAGTTAAAGTGGAGCTAGCAATTCAAACTCATCAATTACAACAAACTGAATATCATCAGTCTTGTTCATTTATTGTCCTAAAAATGTCTTATACTCCTAGAGGTTGTCTTTAGCAAGATGCAACAATAGAATGGTTGCATTGATCTGCTACTTTAAAAACATTGCTCTTCCCTTTTCTTCACAGATTGTCTTATTAATAATTACAGCCAGACTTAGAAGCAAAGGGATATTTGGCTTCGAAATGCATTCAATCTTTATTCCTTATACTAAAGAACAATACTTACAATTATGCCAATTAGAAAATCAATTGGCTACTGCATTTCATGGTTACACAGGACAAATATTGTTTCATTTACCTAATCAACCACTTTTACATTAATCAAATAGAGTATATTTATCCAGTAAATACATCTTTTAATCCCATTACTCATTCAGCTTCCCTTATATTGAGAGATGGGTCATACAATGGAAAAACTTACTATAATTGACCAATTATCTCCTATTGTTTAATTCGCAGGGGAAACTTCAGCCCAATGAACTGAAATTGTTGCTGTTATTACTGCCTTTCAAACTGTGTCACAACATTTTACTTGATATACAGATTCCCAATATATTGTTAATTTGTTTCCAGCTACTGAGACAGCCACAATTTCATATTCTTCATGTATAATTAAAAGGTTATAAGAATTAAAAACATTAATTCATCAAGAAGTAACCCATTTTTTATAGAACAAATCCAAGGACATTCAGGTCTGCCAGGACCATTTGCTGAAGATAACAAGCAAGCAAATTTATTAACTAAAAATGTCATTTATACAGCCATGGAAGACACAGCAGAGTCACATAAACTTCATAATCAAAATTCCTCTGTGTTTTAGCACCAGTTTCATTTTACCAGTGAAGAAGTGATTCACGATGGTAGTTTATGTCACACATGCCCTGCTTTATTTCCTTCTCCACATATGGGCATAAATCCCCATGGATTACGAACTAATAAAGTGTGGCAAATGAATGTTACTCATATACCTCCAATTTGGCAAATTGTCTTTTGTTCATGTCACTGTTGATCCTTATTCTCGTGCTATTATTGCCTCTGCCACAACTGGCGAAGAATATAAGGATGTGTCTCAACATTTACTTTTATGTTTTTTTCTTTAGGAATGCCTACAAAAATTAGAAATGTAATTGACCTGCCTATACTCCTAAAGTTGTTAAAAATTATGTGATGTGTTTAATATTTCTCATTCAACAGGAATCCCTTTAATCCCCAAGGTCAACAATTGTGGATCGAGTTCATCAAACTTTAAAACCATAAATATCTGAACTAAAAGGGGAATTACAGTATAGCTCTCCTCATCATGTTACATATCATGCTTTATTTGTAATTAATCATTTAAATTCTGACTCTACAGGAAGGACTCCAAAGATGAGGCATTGAGACAAGAGTCCACAGACTAAATTTATGTTTAAATGGAGAGATTTACTTACAGGACAATGAATAGTACCTGATATATTGTTAGCATCAGGTAGGGGTTATGCGTGTGTGTTTCCACAGGATGCAGAATCTCCCTTGTGGATTCAAGACCAACTAATCACACATTATGAGCCAGTCTTTGAGAAGGAGAAACCCACTGCAGTCTTATCCTCAGATCTGACTGCAAAGGATGCAGAGTTGACCTGCAAGCTTCATCAACTCCCTCTAGCTTCTCAAAAATCAGCCTCCACAAGAGTCTCACCTTTTCCTACTTGGTGCCAACCTAAACATTTCACTACTAGAGCTGAACAAGTTGTATTATCTAAGGGAAAGCAATCTACACCTGAGACAATGTTTGTGGCTATGTGGGTTGTCCTTATTAGTCAGGTAATTGTTTGCTCTGCTGACAAATCCTATTGGATATATTTCCCAGATACTCTTTTGCTACACCCCTCCTCCTGGAGTAGGGCTAATTTAAAGGTTTTTTGTCAATCAGCCTCAATTATTGGAAGGCATTTCTGAACCTTCAATAGCACACAAAATCTCTTTTAACATTTCATTCCATGGAGTGGTGGTTGAGACTCCTTTATGTTTTCCAGGGATTTTGAGAAAGTGCCTTTAGGCTGTTTGACTCTTAGCTCTCTTAGTTATCTTATTGACTCACCTCAAATTTATCATTCTAAATGCTTTATATGGGTCTTATGGATGATCTCTATTGGTTATACTAATTATAATGAAACTTATGTTAATGTTTATGGTCCTTCCTCTATTGAGATATGTGAAAAAACAGCAACCAAAGTGGACCTTTTTTGGAATGGACTGGATATGGGCACAGATGTGCCAAAATGATTTGAATGTGGCTTTTCTCATTTTGTTCATGATTATTCGCTTCTTATGTCTAATACTAAAATGATGGATTGGTCTGTGTCAACTCCACATACTTATTATGGTGGTATTTGCAAGCAAAGTGGGGTAACTTTATTTTTATGACCATTAAACTTATTCTGATCCATTACATAGATGGTTTACACCTGGCTGGGTGACACCAACTTACAAAAGCCTCTTAAAAATGGCAAATATTCCTATTTTCCTGATTTATATCATCTTTAATCTGTCTCAAATGTGATAGTACACTCTAGAGCTGATAGTCCTTCAAAA
>JAJEJO010005714.1:0-69764 GCA_020662805.1 Glaucomys volans
TGAGCAGGACTCACTGGAGAGGTCAGGCAAACCTCTTGGTCTGGATGCTGGCAGTCCAGGCTGAGCTGGTGTGCCCTAAGGGGGTGGTGAGAGCTCACTGCACTTGTGCTGCCCTGGCACTGAGCTGGCTCTGCACTTCACCAAAGAGGGCCTTTCACACAGTATTCAGAAGAGGCTCACTGTTATTCCAAACACCAAGATGAGCCAGAACACAGATTGTAAATTTGTCGCCAACTGTCTGTCCCAGGATCTGAGGTGTGTTTTACTCATTGGATGTGGTGACATTTCTCACTGGGGCTTTGCTCCCACCTTCGTGTTTGATTAATCCTGCTGTGAGGCTGCTCATCTATATACAGTTGGTGCTCACATCCAAAAGCTCCCGGGGGTGAGCCAACCAGTCGTGGAGGGAAAATGTCTGGGGGAATTGCATCTGCTCCCACAGACTTTCTCCCTTGTCCTCATTCCCTAGACAATACAGTGTAGCAATGATTTCCACAGTGAGGGATTCGGTAGGTGCTGCCTGTCATTTGGAGAGTGGACAGAGTTCACACACGGTGTACCCAGATTCTGCAGGCACTGGTGCCTTTCAAACTGTGAGGAACCAGCACACACGACCACTGAGTTTCACTGTGCCCTTAAAAAACCAGAACAGAAAACGGCCTCGGCCCTTGGGGCAGACTGCGGCATCCCTGTGTCGGAGTCCTTACAGACCCTACCACTACCACCTCAGTGGCGAGACCAGGACCCTGCTTGGCTTCATGGGGTCTCTCCCTCTATGACACTGATGCTGGGAAGACGGCTGATCTTGATCAAGCCTTTGTGCATACTCATGGCAGACACAGCTGGGCCACCAGGACCCCTCTGCTCATGAGCAGCCACAGCAAATACAGACTCCATCCTTCTACAGCCCCCATGGCAGGTTGAAAAGAGGGAGCTGGTGTGAAGACAGGGCGCAGGCACCCTGGGATGTTGCCAGGCCCCTTCTCCAGTAGAGCCTGGTGAGGATGAACAGGCACCTGCTCTGGTACAGGGTGAGGTGCTGGTGCACAGCTCCACCCACCAGAGGGAGGAGGCACTGGGTGGAGCCTGCTGATCCCACCTGGAAATGGAGCTTTCAAACACCTTCTGCTGCATCACACACACATGCACACACATGCATGAATGCACGCATACAGACGCACAGATATGCATGCAAGTACACGCACGCTTATGCACCCCACACCGTGTCTCCTGTGGAACTTCTTAATGTTGATGTATTTAAATATATTGATCTAAAAATAAGAAATAATGATTTTACCATTAAAAAGAAATAAATCTATTGATCTGATACTTAGGAATATTTTCTCTCACTTAGTCCTGACAGAGATGTTGCTATATTTCATCTTAAAATCCACAATCTCTAGATGATAGGTTTCCAGTTTGAGTTTTGGCCAGCAGACATGACCTTTCCAACAGTGCTCTGTCTGGGGGGTGCCTCTGCTCCAAGGCTGTGGCACTGCCCCATCCTCTACTGACCTGCTGGACCTGGACCACAGGCATGGGCCATTTTCCCCAGGAGAACTCCCATCAAGCAGCTCCCAGCCAGTCTCCACCAATGCCCATGCCAATTTCATTTGGAGTCAGTTCACACTTGGACAGAAGTTGCAGGGATTGCTCAGGGTTCCTGTCTTCACTTCTGAGGTTTCCAAGACAAGCATGCTCTGTAACTGCATGGTGCTGATCAGCCTAGGGAGTGGGGCACTGATGCCAGGCTCCACCAGCTCCACACAGATGGAATTCCATGTCCCTTCTGGGAGGCCAGGCGCCATCCCCTACCCATGTCCTGGTCTCTTCCATCCAGGAGGGCCCTCCACCTCACCAGTTTTCATGACCTCTGCACTGCCCATGGGTCATATCCTGGAGTCCAACCCACCCCCTTTTAAGACCCCCAGATTAAGCGTCATCATCAGAGTCTTTCCAAGGGGGCTTCCGTGGGTTTACTGACCTGTCTATGAATGGAAATGCCTGGGCTCCCAGGCACTGCACACAGGGAAGTCCTGAGCCCAGGCCCATTGCCCACTCCAGCTCCATGGTGTGCTCTGGCACACTCATCTCAGAGGGTCTCAGACCACCTGCCACTCAGCAGCAGCCTCAGGAAGGTGGGTGAACCTGAGTCAAAATGGATTCCATTCTCACTGGATTCCAGTGTCTGTCACACCTGGAACTGTGGCACAATCAGGGACCAGTGCTCCCCATTCAGCACCCAGCCCCTTTCTGTGGGGCAGGTGGTGGGCCTGGCTTGCCTCTGGGTCCAGCCATGGATCACACTGGACTGGGAGGCCTCCCAGCACATAGATGTTGGGACCACATGCCTGTGTTGAGTGCATTCATGTTGTGCTGGCTCTGTGTAGACAGTGTGTGCACATGTGCTGTGGGTATGTGTGGGGGGTGTGCACGAAGAGTGGGTGTGCATGAGGAGTGGGTGTGCATGTGGAATGTATATGCATGTGGTTGTGCATGTGGGGTGTGATGGAACAAGCATCACATCTGGGGTTGAGGGAAGGCTCTGGCCTCCATAACAACCCTCCCTGAGAACCACCCAGGAGTCCGCAGAGAAACACCTTCCTGGGACTCCCTGCATTGAACCAGGGACAGCCCACCAGGTCAAGCTCCAAAAACTCCCTCAGCTCAGCACAATGCCACCCTGCAGACCAAGCCTTCATTTACAGTGTACCCTTGCAGAGTCACTCCACCCACACCCAAACCACACCATGGTATCTGTGAGCCCCCAGAACCCACGTGAACCACATGCCCTCCTTCCCTTCCCGGGGAGAACTGGGGGAGGATGCCATTTTGATGAACAGAGAAAGAGCTGAATGGTCAGCCCTGAATGCCTACCTCCTGCTCTCTGCTGGCCACAGAAACTAAAGATGCCTGCACTTCTCTTTGCTTTATCCAAATCTTCCTGCTGTTACACCCGAGAGCCTTGTTGAAGGCAGCTTGCTTTCAGAGCACCTTTACATCTCCAGGTTCCTAAGGCTATCACCAGGTCATCCCTCTCCAGTGCTCTCTCTGTAGTCCTTTGGGCCAGCTCTGCTCTTCTCTGCCTGTCCATCTGGCTCCTTGGGGTTGGCCTCCTGCTGCTGCTTTCAGTCCAAAACTGGGTAACAGGGTCCAGGCAGCCTCTGGCCTCCAGCCCAGGGGACCTCTTTGCATTACCAGACTCTGGTGAGACTTCTGAAGTGGGGCCAGCCTCCACCCAGCGTGCCTAAAGCAACAGTATCCTGCCTCTATGGTCAGAGGTGGCCCTGAGGACCTTCTGGACCTTTGGGAGTTCTGCAGCCACCTGTGGGGCTCAATATCCTCTTTCTTTTGGCAGAAAAGTCACCAATCAGCTCCTGAAGATATTTCCCTTTATTTTATTTATTTATTTATTTATTTATTTAATGTTTCATTCATTCATTCATTCATTCATTCATTCATTCATTCATTCATACTGAGAAGTGAACCCAGGGGCACTTGATCGCGGAGTTACAGCCCTATTTTTATTTTATTTTGAGACGGTCTTGTACTTGCCAAGGCTATTTTCAAACTTGAAGTCCTCCTGCCTCAGCCTCCCTAGGTCAGGATTACAGGCTGGTGCCACCAGCCCCTTGATGGCTTTTTAAAGAATTCTCAGCATCTTGTCCTAACTTACAACATAAGGGTTTTCAAAAGCGAGGGTATCTTAAAATTCTCTTAATTCCCATTTCAAATCATACTAAATATTAGTGACTTACACCCACGACTTGCCTTGGCGATGTCTCCCTGGCCGGCGAGGGTTCTGTCCTGATCCGTTGGTGGCGCGCGCAGGGAGCTTTCTGCGAGGCGCGGCGCGGGGACGCGTTTCCACTGGAGAGGGAGCTGAGGGCCGTCTGAGGGCTCCCGCGAGGCTTCACAACCAGGCGCGGGCGGGAGACACCAGGAAGGGGTGCAAACAGGGCGGCTGGGGCTCCCTCCTGGAGGGCTGACACCTGCTCTTGAGGGTCTTCCTTCAGGCCACGCCCCTGATCCCAGCACCTGGGAGGCTGAGGCAGGAGAGTCGCCCAGTTCAGGGCAGCCCCAGCAACTTAGGGAGACTGGGCTGCTGCTCAGTGGTAGAGCGCCCCTAGGGGGATGCTCTCCATGCCTCCCAGCACACCTAGCCAGCCCATTCCCATCCCGGAACCTGCCTCCCTCACAGCCTACACTGGGTGGTGTAGGAAAACCTGTGGTGAATGGGGTTTGAGATTGGCCAGCCCCCACTGCTGGGTGAGAAAGACCTCACTATGGAGGAATGGGATCAGGGACTGTCCCACCCACAGGCGCTTGCAGTTACTAGGGTATCATTGGCAGTGACCTCAGCAAGTGGCCTAAAGAGGAACACCTTTGCCCATATGTAGGTTCACAAACTTGAAAAGTGGGGTGCAATGCCTATGAGGCCAGCCACCTGGCAGGTGGTCGCTAAGTTGCACTACCCTTAAAGGGACAGTGAAACCATTCAGGGTTGATAGGCAGGTAGGATGAGTGTGAAGGTTGAGACACAGCCCTTCCCATTTATACTGCCCCAGTATAAAAATCAGTCAATCATGTAGATTGAATCCCCAACCCCCAGCACTTCCTATCAGAGCAAGGGGCAGTTCTGCCTCTAGGATAAAAAGAGGCAGCCTGCCCCCCACCCCACCCCAGGGTGCTTGCTGTCTAGACTCTTCGTAGCACATCCTTCTGCAGAAGTAGTTTGCTTTGCTGAATAACTTGAGAACATGCTTCAATCCTGCAACACAGGGTACTTCCAACAAAGGGCAACCAGCCTGAAGGCCAGTGTGGCTGCAAGGCAGGCACTGGAGGGAGACTGAGACATAGGGTGGGGACACTGGGTGCCTGAGGGACTGCAGAGCCTTCCAAGCTCAGACTGCTGCCCCACTGGCCGCAGGTGCATCTGTGTATCAGCCGCTCAACCCTCTCCATGCACTCTGTGCCCTGGCCTGAGTGGGGAGACATGCCTTGGTTTTTATTATTGGTTGTGTGTTGTCTCAGTCTAATCTTGAGGCTCCAGCCTGAGCTGGCCAGTGCCCTCCTTGAGCAGCCAGTTAAGTTCAGCCCCCAACCACCACTTCTCTAGTCCCACTAACTCTCCAGGCCACTACACTCCCTCCCTACTAGCCCAGGACCTGGTGCAGGACAACTAGGGACAGTCCAATGCCCCTTTGTCCACCAAAATTGTTCTCCTTAGCCAATCCACAGTGAGCAGGAAAAACCTAGCTACCCCTACCCTGCCAGCCACTGTCAGGCCCCCTACAACTTCAAGGGCTGCCAGCCAGCCCCAGGAACACCTGCTGTGGGACTGCCAGGGCCTTCCCTTGGTTGGAGCTTTGCCTTCCATCTCCCCAGAGTGGTGTGAGTCCACATTGGAAGACTCTCTAAATCTTATGTTACAGGGGTCAGGGCAGCCCCTGGCCCCAGCCCCAGGAAGATGAGGCAGGGTGTTCCCAGGGAAGATGATCTGAGTGTGCAAAATAGACTATCTGGTGGTTCTTTTACAAAATCTAGTATTTAGGGCTGGGATATAGCTCAGTTGGTGGGCCTGGGTTCAATCCCAAGCATCTGGGGGAAAAAGAATTCTTGTATTAACGTTAATTGCATTCAGTGGCAGCCCTTCACTTTTGCCCACCCCAATTCTAAAATTAGCCAATCATGTAGATGGCAACCTGGAACTGCTCCAATCAGAGTGAAGAGCGGAGCTGCCTTGGGCAGATGTAAACCAGTGGGCTGGCAGCACTTGCTGGCCAGGTTCTGTAGCAGCCCTTCTGCAGAAGGAAAGGCTGCTTTGCTCACCCACTTTCAAGCACCTGTTTGATTTCTTGCAACACCTTGGTATTTCTAACAATTTTGGCAGTGAACTTGGGGCTCCAAGCACCATCTAGGGGTCGCCCTCCTGCTCAGAGAAGACACACCTTGCTGTTTTGTGTGGTGGTCCTTGAGTGTGGACAGAAACTGCTATCCCTGAGGCTGACAAAGGACCCCAAATCCAAAGAGGATCAAAATTGGATCAATGCAGGAAATGGGCCCAGGAAAGTCCCACAGCAGTCAAGTGATTCTATTTATAGACCAAGGTAGGAAAATCTATTCTCGGGCTTAAGGGGCTGCTTGGGGGTCAGCCCATCCCAGAGGGTCCTGTGAGTGTGACTCAGAAACACAAAATTTTCACCAAAAGTTCGGTCCTTGTGCCCACTGACAATCCAGTAGTGAGCACATGGTTGTGAGAAAAAGGAAAAATTAGTTTTATTTCTTTGCCAGCAAAGGAGGAACACAGGGGACTCCTGTCCCAAAGGCTGTAATTCTGCCATCAGGGAAAACAGAGGGCTTTTGAAGAAACTATTCAAAGACTACATTCCATGTGTGATCCGACTGGTGCACCTTGACACTGTGTTGAAATTCACTTGTGAATTTGGGAGACAGTCACTGCTAGCTCTTCAGGTGACCTCTCCTTCCTTGGAGGACACATAACTCAAGGTAATCTTGTTCTCTGCCCTCAGGCTAAGGAGGGGGAGAGGGAGAAGAGGAAAAGAAAAACAAGTTCCTTTTAAAATACCATTAGCTATAGCCAAAAGGTGAAGTGGACCACTGTTAAAAGATCACACCCAGAAAAACAGGAGAGTAGGACATGGGCAGGGTGAGGTCCCAGTGTAACAGTGGCCTACTTTATGCTTTGAATATAGCCCTTGCTGCTCTGCCACTGCAACTTATTTTTAAAATGGACATGCTTCTTTCTCTTCCTCTCCCTGCTTCTCTCTAATCTCTCCCTCTCCCTAACCTCAGGGGAGACAGGATGACCTTCCTTCCCCATCCTAAGAAGATTTGTCTTTCCTCGAGCACACACCCACCATAGGAACAAAGTAATCCAGACTTTGGGGATGGTACCATAAAAATCTCAGAACTATCTCCCAAATTAACAAGTGAATTACAACTCCAACACAGAAAGTGTGGAATGCAGCCTTTGAATCACCTCTTTAAAAGTCTCCTGTTCCTGCTGATGGGCAGAATCACAGCCTCTGGGACAGGAATCCCCTCCCCTGTGTTTCTCTTTTGCTAGCAATTCAATAAATCTTCTTTTTCCTTACTCTCAGAACCTTGTCCTCGTTATAGGATTGGCATCAGGAACAAGGACCGAACTTTCGGCAACAAGTACATTAGTATGTAAAACATAAATGACAAAAACTCAATAAGAAAAAGGCAAGCAACTCAGTAAAAAATTAGATGAAGAATATGAATAGTTCACTGAGAAGGAAATTTAAGTGATTGACATATGAGTAGGATGCTAAAGCTCATGAATAATCAGTAAAATGCACACTTAGACAAAAATGAGATAGCATTTGACATTCATGAGATTTAGAAATTGTGCAGCTGAATGATACAGAGTTTTGATGAAGCTACAGAGCACTGGGAATATTCATATACTACTACTTTGGAGAACAACTTGGCTATTTTGGTAGTTGAAATGTAATACCTACCAATCAACAATCCGTTCTCCAAAAATGTTTCTTGAACCATAGTGTTATACTCCCCCAAAAGATTCTCCAGTGCCACCAGGAGAGAGTCACCCTAACCCCAATCCCTTCCCGCTCCCTATAGCCTGCCCTAGCCCCTTCCCACTCTCTGTAGCCCCACCTGGATCCTTTCCACTCCCTATAGCCCACCCTAGCCCCTTCCTGCTCCCTATAAATGCTGGCAACAGAAGAAGTAATGTGCGATTTCCCAGCACACTGCTTTTAGGTGTAAGGGCGATCGTCGCTGGCCAACTAAAATAAAAACTTCTTTTGGCTTCACATGATAGGCTTGGATGATTTTATTTTCTTTGGGTACAACAATAGAACTTGGCAAATTAGTAGATGGAATGCGACAGGATAAGACAGGATAGGAAAGAATGGAATAAATTTCAATAGGAAAAGAATAACAGTGTATATCAATAAGAAATTTGGAGGGAGACTATTACTGTGAGGGTTGTGCATGTATGTGTGCATATATGTGTGCTGGGTCCTCATTGTATGTAATATTTCTTACTGTGAAACTTTTGTGGGGTTGTGATGTTCTGAACAAAAATTAAAATTATTCTGAAATTCAAATTTAACCAGGTATCTAATATTTTCATTTGCTAAATATGTACAACCCTAAGTTGCACAGAGTACAGGGAGAATTGTATGATAACATTGAAATAGGAATAAAGAGTAAACGAAGACTAACACCAGAAAAATGAATAAATTTCATGTGTTCATTCATCTAAAATAAACTAGAATTATGATATGCTAGGCTTAATTTCAGAAACAATGTTGAAACAATGTTGAGTGAAGAAAAGTAATTTGTAGAAAATGCATATAATGTAAAACCTCAAATTCACATATTAAAAGTCTAAAGAATATTACATATTTTATGGAGAAATATATGTGTGACCAAGTTTATATGCAATACTGAAAACAAAATCAAACTCAAGATAGTGAGGTAGCACAGAGTGTCAGAGGAAAGGATTTATAGGGAAAACCTGGGACTTCAATTATATCTGTAATATTTTCTTTCTTTAAAGTGGGATGGGTGTGCTATGGTTTGAGTATGGTTTGGCCTCTCTAACACTCCTGTTGGAAATTAATCCTCCTTATGAGGTATTAAAGGAGAAACTTAGCTCAACTATGTGGTTTGGGTGATGGTGATTAGATAGGTCATCTGGGTACAGCCCCTATGATTGAATAATGGTGGCTGTGTAAGAAGAGAGAGAGCAGAAGCACACACAAACTCAAAAGCATGCTCCCTGTTGCTCACCATGTGATACCCTGCACCACCTGGGTAAGAAGCTATCACCAGATGTAGACCCTCAACCAGAAGTTGTCAGATCTGAGGCAAAAATAAACCCTTTTTTTAGAATTTAACTTGTCTGTGATACTTTATTACTAGCAACAGAAAACAAACCAAGACAGGGTGCATATATATTTACTATGATGTGTTTCTAACTTTAAAAAAATCCATACTTAAAAAATAATCTGTAACCGGGCACAGTGGTGCACACCTGTAATCCCAGCACTTGGGAGGCTGAGGCAGGAGGATGGCAAGTTCAAAGCCAGCCTCAGCAACTTATCAAGGCCCTAAGCAACTCAGTGAGACCCTGTCTCTAAATAAAATACAAAATAGGGCTGGGGATGTGGCTCAGTGGTGGAGTGCCCCTGAGTTCAATCCCTGGTAATAATAATAATAATAATAATAATAATAATAATAATAATAATAATCTGTATAATGCTTAGGATAGACCTTAATGTTCACTTCATATGTGAACACAGAGGATCATGGATAAATACTATCTGACCACAGAGGACTAGGATGTTAATCACTGAGAATAAAACCAAACCTCAATTTAGGAATTTCTAAGCCCTATCCAGTAGAATTTAATATTGTTATAGACTTTGACTGCTGTGTGTTAACATTTCCAAGTCCAATTTTCTATTGCAGTTATCTTGGTCCCATCCAGCCACTGAATGAATCATACTGGGTGGAATTAGAAGAAGGTAAACAAAGAACTTGTGTTTTGCTGGCCAGGCTGCTAGACCCAGCTTGAGCATCACGCCTGGACACAAGGGCAATGAGTGTGCATCTTCCAGAGATGTTGGATTCTGAGTAGATACGGTAGCTGGATGAGATTGTGAATTATTTATTGTTTTTTTTTTTTTTTTATCTATAGGAAGAAAGAAAATGTTGCAATAAAAAGCCTGAGAGAAGTGTTCACTTAAACTATGAAAGTGAACATTATCAGTGACAGGACACATTGAAATAGTGCCCCTAAAAGTGTGCACTACCAAGAACTCTGCATCACTTCTGTGGCATTTCTGCCAGAGGTGTGCAATATGAATCTAAAGGAATGTTTAGAAAAATCTAAATTAAGGGCAGTCTGTAGAACTGGGCTACCACTGGCTACACTGACAAAGTCATAAAAGTCAAGGGAAGACTGAGGCACCATTTCAAAATGTGCCAGACCAAGGAGCCAAAGAATTGTGACCACCAGATGCAACATGAGATTCTGAACTCAATCTTTTAGTTTCAAAACCCATTTGGGGGACAATTGGTAAAACTTGAATAGGAAGTTAATATCAACTTCCTGATTTTGAAGGTTGTGCTGTTGTTGTGCTGAGAATGTCCTTGTTGGTAAAGAATAGCTACATAATTATGGGCTGTTACAGGGTAGGGGCCTTCTGCAAAGATGGAGGCAGCTACAGAAGTCCTCTTTTCACCAGTTTTTGTGATTACACCAGAAACACCAAAAACATGTCACTCAGGCATGAGCTTATGGAAGGGATAGGAAGAGGGAAAAGGGGACACTCAAGGGAGAAAGTGGGTCCTCTCAGAGAGAAGGAGTATGTGCACAATTCATGCCCTGAAGTTTCACTGGGGTTCCCAGAGAAGTTTCCAGAAAATCGTGCCCAGGTCCACCTCCTGAATTTTGCCTGGCAGCTAAATATCATATCATCAGACTTTCAACTCCTTACTATTCATGGCGACTCTAAGTCTCTAGCTCATGCTAATTGATTCTTATTGGAACCTGTTCTTAAAGATTTTATGGTTAGGGGGAATTATTCTCATCTCCCTGAGTTCTGGGATCTGGTCTATGTAATGGTTACAACCCCCCCCCCCCCCCGCCCTACCACCCCCTTTTCAGGATAACTTGTGTTCTTATTGGCATTTTGGATATGCATTTCTCCTGCACATAACAGGTTGTTTGCTGAAGAATATAACATATCCAGTTGACTTGAGACCAGCAGGGCTGCAGGTAATTTGATTTTTAAAAGAAATGTGTATGTCAGAATAGTAAGCCCAGTTAATCAAATTCCTTAACTTCATGTTCCTACCACTCAGGTATGTCTGTTACCTGTCATGAGAGATGAGACAAGAGGTCAGCAACTTACTCTCACATGTGCAGGAAAAAGTATATTTTTTTATGCCACATTATCTGCTTTTCTATAAATTTGTGACTACTTAAAAATTAAACAAAATTTAGAATTTAAAAAGAGTTACACTATTAAGAAGAGAACTGGTAGACACAAAGATATATGGTAAAGGTTTGGGGTTCACTTGGGAGAATGAGAGACTAGGAACACCTAAAAATTTTTTTACCTGATTTGTGGCTTCTGAACCATTCTACACTGATTATAATATTTGACACATTTTGGGGTCAAATCTCAGAGTTATAAAAATGTGCACAGGAGAAAGAGGGAAGGTTTAGAAACACTCAGATGCATTGAGTTTTCATCTGCAATTGTGTCTATTTTCAAAGCTAATAAGACTAAGTAACTGTGTAACATTTGTATGTCTACTGGCTATACATTGCTTTTGTGTTCCAACATATGCATCTTTTCAATTTTTAAAGGTTTTAAGAAGCTGTTCCCAGCCGGGCGTGGTGGCGCACACCTGTAATCCAAGCGACTTGGGAGGCTTTGTCAGGAGGATCGTGAGTTCAAAGCCAGCCTCAGCAACTTAGCGAGGCCCTTAGCAACTCAGTGAGACCCTGTCTCTAAATAAAATACAAAATAGGGCTGGGGATGTGGCTCAGTGGTTAAGCCCCCCTGGGTTCAATCCCTGGTTCCAAAAAAAAAAAAAAGGAAGCTGTTCCCAACTACAAAGAATAGAATATGAAATTTAGAACACAATGTAATTTCAAATTCTTTTTTTAAAACTTACTGTCTTTAGATGATTTTCCTTGATTTCTTCATTTTGCATAAATGAAATAAACTGAGATTATTAATCTTTTCTGACAAAAAATTATGGTGATGATAATGTTCCACCACCAGATTACTAGCAACAATTTTATGATTGCACGAGATTTCTGCTTCAAATTCTTAAAAAGTTTAAAAAGTTTCACTAATAAAATTAAACCTTTATTAAAGAAAATTTAGAAATCACAAGCAATTGTGTTTTTCGTTAGTAAATCTAGTTGAATCAGTAAAGAGAGGATGCATATATGTAGTAGTTAGTATACTTGGCTTTCAATTTACAAAACAACAATAAAAAATGAAATTGAGTTAGGCAAAGTAGGAATGCTTTAGATTTTTTTATTGTTTGTTAACACTTTTTATTTTACAAAAAAAGATACATACATATATACATGTATATATATGTGTGTCTATATATATACATTCTTTTTACCATAGGCAATCTCTTAGGTATCCCATTATGGTTTTAATGTGATATTTTCTAACAAGAAATAATGCTGGGTATTTTTTCATATGCTTATTAGCCATGTGATTATCCTCTTCGATGAAATACCTGTTTATGGGTTTTGTTAATTTTTAATTGCACTATTTGCTGATTGTTGAGTTTTCCAGTCTTTGTATATTTTTGGTTTTTGGTTTTTGGTTTTTGGTTTTTTCGGTGGTGTTGTTTTGTTTTTTTGGCCAAGTTCTCTCTTTTTTAAATTTTTTAAAATTTTTAATTTTTTTAAATTTTTTAATTTTTACAGACTTCATTTTGATTTATTGTACACATATGGGGTACAAATTTTCATTTCTGTGGTTGTGCATGATATACATTCATATCATTCTTGTTAATCACACATGTATGTAGGATAATGATGTCTGTCTCCTTCCAGCATTTTTTATAGCCCCACCCCCTCTTTAGTTTTTAACCTGAAAAGTCTAAGGTAGATCTAACTTTAATGATGTTAACTGACCCAGTCTTTCTCAGTCTCTTGGTGTTTTCTTAGGTAAACATTTCTCTCCTCCATTCTTATGCAACCTGATGCAAGCATAATGAATTTACTTTTTTATGCTTACATCCTACCTTCTTAGCAATGTTACAGAGAAACTCTTGTCCTAGGTTCTATAAAATTCTATGTTTTGTACCTCACTGAACAACCATGGATCACAGACTTGTCTCCTAGTCAACCGCTATGTCTGATGGGATAAGAAATGATGATTGGCCTGACCTGGATCATTTGCTGTGGTTGGGTGGTTTTACTATTCTAATTACCCAAATATGAGTTAATGGACAATCTCTGGAACTATTTCAGTTATCTGTGTCACAAACTGCTCTACAGTTTAATTGTATCAAACTCTGTTACACTTATGGTTTGTGGGTCAGTATCTGGGGTCTGATATCTGGGGTCTGATTTTTGATAGCTCAAATGACTATCACTTGGTTAGTCAGACAAGTAGCACCAACAGGGATGTATCTGTCTGTGTGGAATCAGATTTGTTTCCTCTTGATATATTTATTGTGTTTTTTAGACTAGTTTTAGGTTACAGAATAATTGATCATAAAGTACAGGGGATTCCCATATGTCTTTTTCCCCATAGTTTCTCCTATTGTTAATGTTTTACATGGGTATGGTACATTGCTTTCTTGATGAACCAATATTAATGCATCATTATTAAATAAAACCATTGTTTGCTTTGCATTTCACACTTTGTACAGTTTTTAAACAGACAGATGCTTTGTTTTAGTTTTTGACTCAAAAAGTTTTTATATTCACATGCACATTTTTTTCCCCTAAAACTCGGCTGCCTTATCAAGGGACCTCGTTTTAGAGGCCTCTTTTTCCTCAGCCACATATTTGACCAGACCCAGCTCTTGACCACAAATATCCAAGCCCTCTCACTGAACCAAGGGATCCCCTCTAGATTCTATTCGCTCTCATGGTAAGTTTTGTTTTCTCTGCTTACATAGTTAGGAACATAAATCTCATTGTTCATGAATTCTAAAAATAGGAAGAAAAATCAATCCATCTTCAAGAAATACAGCATTCAACAGATACAGACTCAGATATAACCCTGTTACAGAAAATACAGAAAAATATGGATAATTATGGCAATGGAAAGAGACAAACAGCACTTGGAGATGCAGTTCATCCAGCACTGAAGTGGGCTAAGTGGAGTCTTCTCCAAAGGCTGAGCACAGTCCTTTGTTCTCAGTATCTTTTGTACAGTACAGATTTCCAGGTTTTAA
This sequence comes from Glaucomys volans, assembly GCA_020662805.1. Classification (NCBI taxonomy): domain Eukaryota; kingdom Metazoa; phylum Chordata; class Mammalia; order Rodentia; family Sciuridae; genus Glaucomys; species Glaucomys volans. Next base: position 13,972 of record JAJEJO010005714.1, read on the forward strand.
AACTTTCTCATGCAAATAGCCCTGAGCCCCTCCCCTTTCTCCAGGCAGTTCTGGTTCCTGCCACAGCCGCTGAGCAAGTATGATTACAGAAGCAGAAAACTAGCAGGTTACAGCTATTAACAGAGATAAAAAGACACATCTTAGGAAGGACTGCCACTTCAACCCAAATGTTGAAATTGACATACAAGTAAAATTTAAAATAAATATATTGCATGTTATACCTTTGCATGTTAAAGGACCTAGTGGAATAGATAAACAACGGGCTTTAACAGATGGGGAATTTCATTGGAATGACAGAAACTAAAAAAATTGTCAAGTGGAAATTCTGGAAATAAAAAACATGAGAGCAGAGGCTGGGGGTGTAGTTCTGGGGTAGAGCATGTACTTTCTATATACAATGCCCTGTTGTTTGATCCTGAGTCCAAAAATAAAACAAACAAGCCAAAAACATGAGAGCAGAGATGAAGACTTCATTCAATAAGCTTACTATTAGACTGAAAACTATAGAAGAAAAAATAACTGAACTTAAAAACAAGTCAATAGGAATCAGCCTGAAACACAAAGAGGAAAAGGTAAAGGAGAGAACAGCTGTGAAATTGAAGAAAACTGTCTAACATACATGTAATAAGAATTTCAGAAAGGGACTGAGAGAAGGGAAAGGAAAATATTTGAGGAGATGCCAGTCAAGAAGGCTCCAAAATAAATGAAAGAAAACCAATTAGAGATTCGAGGGGGAAAAATCCCTAAAGTGTTATTGTTAAACTGTTGAGAACCAAAATTAAGAGAAAAAAATCTTTCAGTCAGCCAGAGAGGAAAACATACTACCTATAGTTTTAGCACCACAGCTAGGACAAAATAACATATTGTTGGTAGAAGTCAAGTAGTAGCTATCACTGGTGATACAATCCATAGCTTAGTTTGTCATTTTCTTCAACATTCCATGAAAATAGGAAAAATCCTATGTAATAAACCTGGCACCTCTCGGTCTAGAGTTCTCCAGGGTCTTTCCCCTTAATAGTGTTGCTATCTTGTGTTGTAAATACCAAAACCTTGGCTTGTGATAACAAAATGGAGCCTACCCCAAGCCCAAGTGTGATTGGCCTCAAAATTTGTCTGGGAAACCTGGTCTGGGAGTATGAGTTGGGTGTATTCGGTGCTTTCTAAGATTCTAGTCCATGGTTTCAACACAGAGGCTTATGACTGCATCCTCATATTTATTGAAATCCCCTCTTACCTGCAGTTTCACTTTCCATGGTTTCAGTTACCTGTAATCAACAGCAGTTCAAAAATATTAAATGGAAAATTATATAAAAAATGCACAGGTTTTAAATGTATGTTTTTTGTGTAGCATGATAAAATCTTGTGTCATTCTGCTCTGTCCTGTCTGAGATGGGAGTCATGCCTTTGTCCAGTGTATCCAAGCTAGATATGCTATCCACTTACTATTCAATTGGTAGCCATTTCGGTTATCAGATTAACTGTCAAGATATTGCCATGTTTGTATTTAAATAACCCTCATTTTACTTAATAGCTCCCAAATGCAAGGGTGATGTTGGTAACTTGGACGTGCCAAAGATAAGCCACAAAAGTTCTTCTTTGAAGTGAAAAGTTTAAAGTTTTAAATTTAATTAAAAAGAAGAAAAGAATATACTGACATTGCTAATATCTATGTTAAGAATGCATCAACTATGCATGAAATTGTGAACAAGGAAAAACAAATATGCACTAGTTTTGCTGTCATTCCTTAAATTGCAGAAGTCGTGATCACAGTGCATGATTAGTACACACTATAAGATGAAAAGGCATTAAATTTGTAGGTGAAAAACATGTTCCAGTTGGTGGTAATATATTATGTCAGAATGTTTTAAGGCTAATATGGAGACTTTGGTAAGAGATATCACCCTGAGAGGAGTGACACCAGGTCACTACTGCAAGCTGAGATGATTAAACAGATTCAAGATTAGGTCTGGGGAGAGAGCGGATTGTGAATTAGAGGAAAAGTGCACTTCACAGCTGTTCCTTAGCTTCAGATTAAAAAAGCAGGAAGACTGCCCCTCAACAAGGTGCTTATCTAAGGGAACTCACTGAAATTCTATACTGGATGTTAAAAAAAACATAGAAACACAGAAAGAAACTTCCAACATAATGTAAGAGATAATACATTAGAGATATATCAACTTTTTAAAAATTCAATGTTATTTTATGTACTTTCCTACAGAGGAGGGACAGCAATCAATCAACACTTGCTCTGTTCTGCTGACCCATGAGTCCTCACAGACTCTAGGTCAGCAATGCTCAATAGCATCTTCTGTATGGTAGAAATAAAAGTTCTGTTATCTGTTCTGTCTAACATGGGAACCATGTGGCTACTGAGCTCTTAAAATGTGACCAGTGTGGATAAGAAACTGAATTATTTTGTCACACATGGCCACCACATCTATATTCAGCTCTAAGTACATTAGCCTGTTCATAACCTGCAACACTGAGAGCCAGATACAAGGATGTTGTGATCCCAGGATGACCCAACTTAATTGCTTGAAGTGGCCTTCCTCTTTGCTCTCTATCCCATGGGTAACAGGTATCTGTCTTAAAATAAGAATGCCATATACAATTTAGAAAGTTAAACTTCCCAGGACTTGAGAAAATGTTTTCTTAAAGGAAATGACAAGCAAACAACATGTAAGAGCATAAAAGCTCAAAATAAATATGTACCAAAACACTAATAGGCATAGAAATTCAACTATACTAAGAGAGAAAAATGTTCAAACAGTGCTGGAAAAACTAGTTAAATTCTTTGTGGGGAAGAATGACAAGCAAGGACTTCAAAGCATTTCTAAAAGAATAGAAATGACACATGCTTGGCTGATGGCAGTCCTGGCTGCTAGGGGGAGGGAAGGGATAGCAGCAGAGAGAGAGGAAAGCATGGCAAAACAAAAAAACAAAAAAACAAAAAAAACCAAAAACCTAGCTTTGGGGCACCTATAGAATAGAGAGAAAGGTTGATTTTAAATGGACCCAGAGTCAGTGTGGGAAGTTGTTGAGTAAAAAGCAACCAAAATTGTTAAACCCACAGAGGAAAAATTCAGTGGGGTCTGGGGTCTCACATGCGGGAACCGTTTATAAGAACCAGGTGGCAGCGAACAGTGGCAGGAGATTAGAAACTTATAAAGAAAGTTGTCAGCCTGATTCAGCAGTCACCTATTGGGGGCCCCTGGATGTTCCTGGGCCAAGGTGAGTGAAATAGGTACAAAGAAAATTGTTCTAGGGAATCCAGGATCTGGATACTAGGGAGACAGCTCCCTTTGTTATGGGTATTCCATAAGAGCTACTGGGAAAATGCCAATAATGGCCAGACCAAAGTATCTGCTCTCCAGCTGTGATCCTGGGTAATTCACATCCATAGTGGTGAATGCAAAAAACTGTGAAGGTTTAGACTATGCACCCTGAATATGGAATTTATAGGAGGTCCCTAAGACCCAGATGTCCCGCAGAGATTGGCATCTCATCAGCAACAGGAGACATGGATTAAATCTTAAATACCCACCAACAGAGTTCCAAAATTCAGCCAAAACTAAATCTCAACTACTGGAATTTCCAATTCAGTACTCTGCACCACTCCCCTGCAGGAGTATGTGATTTGTCAGCACTCCCCAGTCTACCCCTCCCTACACCAGGAGATGGGAAGCTGAGATACAACACCCAGCTGTACTCCTAACCATCACAGCTGTCAGCTTAGTGAGCTGCACAAAGATGGCGAACTGAAGAACCCCAGCTCTTGACCCAAGAGTCACAGAACCCAAAACACAAAACTGATATTCATCCTCTCCAACAGTTTTGACCACCTCAGATGAAAAAAACCCTTTATTTCTTAAGAAATTTTATATTTTTTATATTTCCCTTCATATTAAAATCTCTTTTATTTCAATTTTTTTTTAAAATTTCAAATTTTATTTTGTTTTATAATTTTTTACTTTTTTCTATTCTGCATGACTGTATGCATGTGTGTTTTCTCACTGCCTAGATAGGTTTGAAAAGATATATGTATATTCACATAACTTTACTTTCATTTTAACTTCTTTCTTCTGTACCCATTTATTATTTAGCCTTGGTTTGATTTAGGTGGGATAAAACTATGTGTGGTTTTGAGTTGTTTTGATCTTATATTTGTTTATTTGTACCTTGGTTTTTGGTCTTCTTATTCCCCCATTAATAGCCAAATTTTCATGTTCTCTCTTCCTCTCTTTCATTATTTTATTACTTTCAGTTATGTTTTACTCATCCTTTACAGCTGTCATCTGTTCCCCTATCTCATGTCTCTCCTCTGTTCCTTTTTAAATATTTCAAACTTTCTTTTGCCTTTCTGCCCTATCCTATTTTTTCTTCACTTAAGGAACTGCAATTCCACAATCTGATAGAAGTATGTAGATTATGTAATTTTTACCCCATTCATATTGTGATTATTTATATAGTGGACAACATAGTAGACACCTGCTATTGAATGCCTGATCTAGTTCATGATTATTTTTGGTGCTGTTGTTAAATGCTAACCTCACCATTCCTATACAGGTAGTAATTAGTGTTATAGATGTCAAAGTAGACACCAGACATTTAATCTTAAAACTGTACATCTGTTGCTAACATTATTGCTATTCCTGGCTTCCCCATTCCTCTTAGAGTGGCTATAAAGTGATTGGAATACTTCAAGTTCAAAAAGAAATCTTCTACCAAGCAATACTCACAAGCCAGCCAAGTAACAGCGAATTTTACCCCATACATGATCTAGCCCCACCAGAGCCTCAACAATACTTTGATACATAGAATAGGGAAAGCAAAAACCCTAAACCAACAACCAGGTCCCAAGGAGGAACAACTAGAGGGGACCTCAGTTTTCATTCCTGGAAATTTACTCATACATCAAAAATAGAAAATTCCAGAAAGAAAAAAAAAAGGTAACTACACTCAAAAGGACACACATTTAAAAAAGATATAAAAGAAGGAGAATAAATATCAACTGATGCACAAGTCCAAGACCTCTGAAAACACAAGGAAATAGGCAAATCCCCCCCCAATTTATAATTCCCCAATAACAAAAATCTCACAGATATGGAAGTAAATTAAATTTCAGAGAAAGACTATAAACCGATTATAAAATGTTCAATGAATTAAAAGAAGATCTAAGGAATGAATTAAGAGAGCAAATAAAGAAAATGAAAGACCATTTAAATAAAAAATAAAGGTATTAAAAAGAGATCAGAACCCCTGAATATGAAAGACACAAAGAGTCCAAAAAAAAAAAAAAAAAAAAGATTCACTGGAAACTATAACTAACAGATTAGATTGTATGGAAAATAGAACTCCAGGTCCTGAAGACAGAACTTAAGGCCTTGAAGACAGGGTATGTGAACTTGAATACTCAGTATGTAATAAAGGGGAAAAAAGAACATGATCAGAATATATAAAAACTCAGGGACAACATCAAGAGAAAAAGACTGAGAGTCACTGGGATAGAAAAAATCATGGAGAGGCAGGCTAAAGTCATTAAGAAAATTTCAGTGAGATAGTAACAGAAAAATTTCCTCGTATTAGAAAGGAGATAGACAGGATATCAAAACAGAACCTTTCCAAAATACATCAAAATAAATATGCCTAACATATAAAACAAGGACAGGATACTAAAAGCTGTAAGAAAGCTGTCAGGTCACCTTTTGGGGTAACAAATAAGGCTCACTTCTGAGTTCTCATTCAGACCCCCAAACAAAGGAGGGACTGGAATGAGATATTACAAGCTCTAAAGGAAAACAGTTGCCATCCAAGACTGCTACATCCAGCAGAGCTGTTTTTCAAAATTGAAGAAGGAACAAAACTTCTCATTACAAGGATAAAGTAAAAGAATTATTGACCACTAAGCCAGAATTACAAAGAATACTCAAAGATACACTGCACACAGAGAAACCCAAAAGCAAACCCCAAAACTTCCTAAAATGACGATCACTATAAGAGCAACCAAATATTTGAAAATCAAGACAGAAATTAAATATAACAAAACAAAATGGCAGGATCCAACAAACGCATTCATAATAACACTGAAAATAAATGTATCTCAACTATCCAATTAAAAGAGATTAGCACAATGGATTAAAAAATAAGATCCAACTATATGCTGTTTGCAAGAGACTCATCTCACAGGCAAAGACACCCAAAGGCTGAAATTAAAAGGATGGGAAAAATATTCCACACAAATGGAGTCCAAAAAGAAGCAGGAGTAGCTATTTTCATATCTGACAAAGAGATTTCAAATACAAATTAATCAGAAGAGACAAGGAAGGCCACTATGTACTGGTAAAGGGAACAATCCTCCAAGAAGATATAACAACAGTAAATATGTATGTCCCATATGTCAGTGCACCTAATTACATTTTGAAATACTTCTTGATGAGTATGGTGGTGCACAGCTGTTAATCCCAGTCATTCGGGAGGCAGAGGTAGGAAGATCTTAAATTCAAGGCCAACCTTAGCAATTTAGTGAGGTTCTTGGCAACATCATGAGAACTTGTCTCAAAATAAAAAATAAAAAGGCCTTGTGACTCAGTGGTTAAGCGGCCCTGGTTCAATCCCCCATACAAAAACAAACAAAACAACTTCTTGACATTAAATTCCAGATACACCATAATACAATAATACTGAGATATTTCAACATACTCTTATTACCAACAGACAGGTCCTCAAACCATAAAATCAATAAAGATACTTCCAACTTAAAAGATACTATAAATCAAATTGACCTAATAGACATCTACAGAATATTTAATCCCCAAACAACTGAATTTACCTTCTTCTTAGCAGCTCCTGGAATCTTTTCCAAAATGGACATATTCTAGGTTCCAACATAAGTCTTAGCAAATACAAATTAGTTGATTCAATCTCATGCAGTCTATCAGTTCATACAAATGAAACTATAAATCAACATCAAGAAAAATATGAGAAACCACATAAACATGGAGATTGAAAAATACTATTTTAAATGTGGAATGGATTATAGAAGAAATGAGAAAAGAAATTGAGAAATTCTTAGAAGGGAAGAAAGAATAAAACATATCAAAATTTGGGACAATATGAAAGCAATTCTAAGAGGAAAATTTATAGCATTTAGTGCCTACATTAAAAAATAGATCCCAAATATATAAAGTTGTTCTACATTAAAGTCTTAGAAAAGGCCTTAAAATTAGTAGAAGGCAAGATCAGAACCAAAATTAATGAAATTGAGAATAAAAAAGCAATACACAGGATCAATGATGCAGAGTTGGCTCTTTGAAAAGATAAATAAGGTCAATGAAACCTTAGCCAAACTAAGCAAAAGATAGAAAAGACACAAATAAACAAAATTAGAGATGAAAAAGGAGATATCACCACAAACATTTCTGAAATCCAGAGGATCATTAGAAACTATTTTGAAAATTTATACTCTAATAAACTGGAAAATCTAGAAGACAATGACATATTTCTAGACACATATGACCTGCTCAAATTGAATCAGGAAGATATAGAAAACCTGAACAGACCATTATCAAGTAATGAAATTCAGACAACAATTAAGTCTTTCAACAAAGAAAAGCCCAGGGCCAGATGTATTCTCACTTGAGTTCTACCAGACGTTAAAACAAACAAACAAACAAACAAACTAATACTAAAATTTCTCTGATTATTTCATGAATTTGAAATGTAGGGAACTCCCCCAAATCCATTCTATGACACCAATGTAACCTCGATATAAAAACCAGATAGAGACACATCAGGAAAGAAAACTACAGGCCAGTATCTCTGACAAACATAGGTGCAAAAATCCTTAATAAAATATTAGGAAACCACACTTAAAATCACATCAAGTAGATAACATATCATGATCAAGTGAGTTTAATCCCAAAGATGCAAGTTTGGTTCAACATATGGAAATCAATAAATGTAATTCACACATAAATAGAATAAAGGTTAAGAATCATTTGATCATCTCAATAGATGCAGAAAATGCCTTTGATAAAATCCAGTTCAAGAATTTTAATGTTAAAAATGCTGGAGAATGTTAATGTTAAAAATGCTAGAGAAACTAGGGATAGAAGAAACTTACCTTGACATACCAAAGGCTAAGTATGGCAAACCAAAGGTCAACATCATAGTGAACAGAGAAAAACTGAGAACATTTCCTCTAAAATCAGGAACAAGACAAGAGATATCCACTCTCACCAGTTCTATTCAATGTAGTTCTTAAAACTGTAGCCAGAATGATCAGGAAAAATGAATATTTATTCAAAAAATACTTATTTTTATTTATTAAATAAATTTATTAAAAAATTTATTCAGATAAATGAATTCAGCAAACTAGCAGAACACAAGATCAACATTCATAAGTCACACAATAGCCAAAGCAATCCTGAGCATGAAGAGCAATGTAGGAGGCATCACAATACATGTCTCAAATTATACTACCTAGATATAGTAACATAAGGAGCATGGTATTGGCATTGAAATAAACATGAAAACCAATGGAATAGAATGGAAGAAATGGAGACAAACATGTATCAGTGTCATCTAATACTTGACAAAGGTGCCAAAAATATATATTGGGGAAATATATAGTTAACAAACAGTGTTAGGAAAATTGGATATCCATATATAGAAGAATGAAACTAGACCCCAACCTCTCACCCTGCACAAAAGTTAAATCAAAGTGTATCAAAGACAAGAATTAGACTAGAAACTTTTCAACTACTAGAGGAAAAGAGTCAACACTCCATCATATTGATGCAGACACTGACTTCCTTAACAAGGAAGGTGAAACAAATTTAACAAAACCAGGTTATATGTATGTATAAATATGCTCCAGTGAATTCCACCTTTTTGAATATGTATAAGTACCAATTAAAGATATATAACAAAAACAAATGAGTAAATGGAAGATTAGGAGAGTAGAAGAAGGAGACTAAGGGAGGGAGGAAGGAAGGGAAAAGAGGGGACACTAGGGACTGAAATGAAGTAAATTGAATTCCATGCATGTATGATTATGTTAAAATTAACTGAACTATTATGAATAACTATAATGTTCTAATAAAAAAGAATATAAATACCAGACAAGGTAACAAAAAAGAAGTAAAGGGGTTCAGGTGAGTGTATGGTTTATGGGTAAGTATTCTCAAATAATCAACAAAAAATTAATCCCAGGTTGCTAATTAATGGGCTTTATTGAAAATAAATGTTGAATTTTACCAAAAAAGCGGGGGGGGGGGGGGGGTGGGGGGTGGATTGGACTACCACATTCCTAGCAGAGTTAAAGAATTAGAAAAGGTACAATCCTGACAATGCCTACATCAACCATGTAGGCAATGCATTACTCCACATCACTACCAGCAGAAGGGCAAGTACTGTACAGTAAGATGTTTTGAGAGAGACCACATTTATATTATAATTTATAAAGTTATAATTAATTATAATTAATTAATTATATAAAAGTTATAATTATAACTTTTATTACTGCATATGGTTACAATTGTTCTATTTTATTAATAGTTATTGTTAATCTCTTACCATGCCTCATATATAAATAAATTTTACCATGTATGCATGGATAGTAAAAAAATATATGGAGGGTGTAACACTATTCTGGGTTTCAGATACCCCATGGGTGTCTTGGAACATATCCTCCACCAATAAGGAGGGGAGATTACTGTACTTACAGAGAATGAGTCAGTATGTGATTGTCCACTAGAGGGCAATATACATTAACCTTTTAAAAAACGACACAACCTAATTTCTAGCAAAATTGTATTTGTTCCTTAGGAGGAAAGAAAAAAAGGAATGAACTCAAAAAACAAAAATACAAAAACCTCATCTTATTTTCATGTCACCTTCTGGTTTGTAATACATTGGTAAGATATTTAATATTTTCCAGAAATGCAAATAATAGAGGGAAAAGGCAAGCCAATGCAATACAAAAATTGTTGCTAGATCCAAAGGACATTTTGCAATGACCAAAGTGGCAAATCCAATAAGTTACAACAATTACAAATATATGTACACTTAACAACAAAATTCCAACTACATGAAGCAATACTTACAGAATTTAAGAGCGAAATAGAAAATTCAGTAATAATAGTTAGAGACTTCAATACTTTACTTTAATAATGGATAAACAACTAGAGAGGTGGTCAATAGAAAACTAAAAGAATAAAACAGTACTGTAAACAAACCCTACCCAATTTAGAACACTCCATCTGACAAAAGCAGAATAAAAATTCTTCTTGAAGAAATGTGGAACATTCTCCGTGGTGGATATATGGCAGGCCATAATATAAGTCTCAATAATTTAAAAGACTGAAATCATATAAAGTATATTCCCTAAGCATAATGGAATAAAATTAGAACTCAAATAGAAAGATATTTGGGAAATTCACAAATATATGGATATTAAAAACTACTCTTGCCGGGCGTGGTGGCGCACGCCTGTAATCCAAGCGACTCGGGAGGCTGAGCCAGGAGGATCACGAGTTCAAAGCCAGCCTCAGCAACTTAGCGAGGCCCTAAACAACTCAGTGAGACCCTGTCTCTAAATAAAATACAAAATAGGGCTGAGGATGTGGTTCAGTGGCTGAGTGCCCCTGAGTTCAATCTCCGGTTCAAAAAAAAAAAAAAAAAAAAAAAACTACTCTTAAACAACCAATGGAACAAAGAGGAAATCATAAATGATACTAAAAAATATTGTGTGATGAGTGGAATGAAAACACAGAAACCCCAGATTTATAAGATATAGCATAAACAGTGCTTAGAGGGAAACTTTGAACTTAAATACCTGTATTAAAGTAGAAGAAAGATATCACATTATTAATCTAATCATTTACCTTGGGATAGAAAAATAAGACCCAGATAAATCTAAAACAAGGAGCAAGAAGGAAAAAATACAAATCAGAGATAGAATAGAATAGAAAAATAACAGGGACAATAAACAAGCCCAAAAGTAGGCTTTGATCCAACAAAACTGATAAATCTTTAGCAAAGCTCAGGGGAGGGGGAATCTCAAATTATTAAAATTAAGAATAAAAGAGACAATTTTATGCCTTGCATTACAGAAATAAAAAGGATTTTGAAGGAAGGCTGAGAATAATTGCATGCAAACAAATCAGATAACCTAGGTGAACTGGATATATTTCATATTCCAGAAAGGTACAATCTATCAAAATTGACTCAAGAAGAAATAAAAAATCTCAGTAGATCTATATAACAAGAAAGAAGATTGAAGTAGAAACTTTAAAAAAAATCTACAGGGACAATCCCAGAACCAGATGACTCCACTGGTGAATTCTACTAAAATTTAAGGAAAGAATAGCACTAATTCTTTGTAAATTCATCCAGAAACTAAAAGAGGAAGGATTACTTCCTACCCCATTTTTATTGACAAGGCATTGCCTGATACTAAAATGAAAGATATTACAAGTAAAATCAACTATAGAACAACATATTTTATTAAAACGCAAAAATCCTCAATGGACAAAATCTAGCAACATACAAAATCATCATACACACTGTTTTAGTCAGCTTTTTTGCTGCTGTGACTAAAAGGATCTGACCAACACAATTGTAGAAGAGAAAAGGTTTATTTGAGGGCTCACAGTTTCAGAGGTCTTAGTTCATAGAAGGCTGGCTCCATTCCTCAGGGCTGGAAGTGAGGCAGAAAAACATGGCGGAAGAGTGTGGCAGAGGGAAGAAGCTCACATCATCAGAAAGCAGAGGCAGAGAGAGAGACACACTCCAGATACAAAATATATACCCCATAGCCATGCCCTAATTCCCACCTCCTTCAGTTACACCCTATCACTTCAATTAGTCCCACCTGGGATTAATTCACTGATTGGGTTAAGACTCTTAAAACCCAATCATTTCTCCTCTGAACCTTCCTGCATTGTCTTATATGTGAGCTTTTGGGGGACACCTCACATCCAAACCATAACACATACCATGACCATGTGGGACTTATCCCAGGAATTCATGAATAGTTTAACATAAAAAAAATCATTCAATGAAATGTACATATTAATGTAATAAGGGGAAAAACACATGGTTATTTCATGATAGATGCAGATAATAGATAATACATGACAGATGCAGAAAAAGCATCTTACACCCTTCCATGAAAAATACTCTATAACCAGAAAAGGAGGGGAACTGCTTCACTCTGATAAAGGACATCTGTGACAAACTCCCAGCTAATATCATACTTAATGGCAAAAGACTAAAAATATATCCCCAAAGATCAAGAACAAGACAAGGATATGTTTTTAGCATTTCTATTCAACATTGTAGTGGAAGATATACTTAACGCATTTGGGCAAGAAAAGGAAATAAAAGTAAAATTATCTCTACTTTAAGAATTTATGAACTTATATGTTGAAAATTCCAAAGAATCCCCTAAACGCAACTTATGATAAACAAGTTCAGCAAAGTTGTCGGATAAAAATCAACTTTCAAAAATTGGCACATTTCTATACATTAGCAATGAACATTTTATAAATAAAGCTAAAAAATAATCTCATGTATAATAGCATCAACAAGAATAAAATAATTAAAAATAAATTTAATAAAAAAATTACAAGATTTTTTTATTGAAAACTACAAAACATTTTTTTTTGGTACCAGGGATTGAACTCAGGGGCACTCTACCACTGAGCTACATCCCCAGCTCTATTTTTATTTTATTTAGAGAGAGGGTCTCACTGAGTTGCCTAGCACCTCATTTTTGCTGAGACTGACTTTCGATTCAAAATCTTCCTGCTTCAGCCTCCTGAGCTGCTGGGATTACAGGCATGCACCACCATGCCCAGCTACAAAACATTATTGAAAGAAATTACAGAAGATCTAAGTACCTGGAGAGATAGTCTATGTTCCTGGATTGAAAGACTCTATTGTTAAAATGGTAATATTCTTTCTACAAATTGATCTAGAGATTGGCTATAATTCCTATCAAAATCCTAGCTTCCAATTTCACAGAAATGAGCTAAGTGATACTAAAATTCATAGAGACATGTAAAGCATTCAGAATATTCAAAACAATTTTTTAAAAATATAATACAATGGGAGAACTTGCTGATTTCAAAACTTGCTACAAGGCTACTCTAATCAATGCTTGTGTTACCAGCATAAATATGAACATATAGTCAACTAAATAGGATTGAGAGACTAGCCACAAATCCATACATTTGTAGTCAATTTTTTTTAACAAGAATATCAAGACATTTCAATGGAGAAAGAGTAGTCGTTTTGGCAAATGGTGCTGAGACAACTGGATATCCGCAGGTAAGAGAATGAAGTTGGTCTGCTATCTCGTGTCATATACAAAAATCAATGCCTAATTTAAGAGCTAAAACTGTAAACCTTAGAAGAACATGTAGGCATAAATTGCCACTTTTCTTAGTTATGACACAGCAAGTCTAATCCTCAAAGAAAAATAAAAATTGCACTTCATTGATATTAAAAAGTTTTGTGCATTCAAAGACATTATTAAGAAAGGAGTGAAAGTTACTTTCATAGAATTGCCTCCTTTATTCCCCGGCCCCCACTTCCCTTTCATTTCTCTAAAGTGGGGAAAAAAGCTACTTACTTTCAGAGTTACCTCAATTCCTTCCTATCCCCAACCCTCATGCTCCTTCATTTCTTTATTTTTCTCTCATCTAGTGAAGTTGGTTGAGCCCAATCAGTCCAAAAAACCAGTTGGACTGTTATAGCAACAGAAAACAGATTAAAATGTTGGTGCTCCCCAGGGAGATTCTCCATTGAGATCAGGAGAGTCAGCCCCACCCCAACCCCAAATCCCCTTCCTATAGCCCACCCTAATCCCAAATCCCCTCCCTATAGCCCACCCCAATCCCAAATCCCCTCCCTATAGCCCACCCCAATCCTTCCTGCGCCCTATAAAAGTCGGCAACAAAAGAACTAACCCTCGATTTCCTGGCACACTGCTTTTAGGTGTGTGTGGGGTCGTCCCTGGCCAGCTAAAATAAAGGCTTCTTTTGGCTTTACGTGATCAGCTTGGATGATTTTATTTTCTTTGGGTACAACTGGACTTCTTGGACTAACTTCAGAAAGCTGAGATTAAGTTGACACTTATTATCATTAATGCGAAAGAACCACTTAACCTTCTTTCATCCTAGGTCCTAAAGCCAGTCTTTAACTTGGGCAAATGGAGTTTTCCCTGTGGTGCAGCACAACATAGCAGGGACTGCCCTGGGCTTGGAGCCAGAGCCTCACAGTATTAAGTCATCTGTACATAGAGGAAAAAGTGCCCATCTCATATTACTACCCTGTGGATTAAATGAGGCAAACTTGTGAAGACCTTGGCACCACCGATATACTGGCCTGACCTTTCCTAATAATAGAAATGATGATTTCTTTATCTGAAACTAAACAGTTTATTGGCTCTCCTATGGACTGACTTCAGGGCAGTACCCACTTCAGGGCAGAGATTTTATCTGTCCTATTTACCTCTGTATCTTCAGCACCTCAAAAATGCCTGGCACAAAGTAGGCACTAAGTTAATATGAGTGAACAAAATGCATGGAATAAATATTAGGTGAGTGACTGACTCACGTAAGTGATGGCATATTCACCCCTTCCTAAATCTGTAGTCAGGTGCCCTTTAGATCCCTTAAACTTATTTTGAGGTACTGGGTTATAAAAATGGAATGCTGAGCTTCATTTCAGAAAAATCAAGACCAAATCCTGAATCTGCCATTTCATAATTACAGCAAACATTTTTGAGCATAAACTGTGCTAAACACTAAACTAAGCATTTTACACATATTTTCTTCTTTTAACTTAATATCTACATTATGAGCCATGTACGATAATCATCCCCACTTTACAGATAAGAAAGCAAAGACTTGAGAGGATAAACGTTTTGTTCAAAGGTAAATATTTAGTGGCAGAGCCAAGATGCAAACACAGATTTCATTCCAGCTTCTCTCCATTGCCCATTTGAACCATTTGAAGGTGTGTGACATTTCCCACCAAAGCCTCAAGCCTCATCTTTAACATGGGCAAAATACAGGCCCTGCCTGGGTTGATTATTTCACTCATAAGTGAAAACCTCAAAATGAATGTTAAGAATTGTGAAGATTCTCTGAAATAAGACTTACAGACACCTTTTTATTCTCTAGTTCTGCTAGGCATTTATAACTCTAAAATCATGTATTTAAGATCCAAAACTGCACTTGAGAATCAGATGATCTATTTTTGCCATAAGTATTTTTTTCCTATTCCTTCATGGGGACATAGCTCAAATGTGAATACACATATTTTCAGATCACTTATTTTGAAAGACCCAAATTGATCACAAAAAACATCCCCAGCCCAGTCCACTATGGTCTGCTGCTGATTGGCCCTGAATTATGAATCTCATGGCAGCTTTGATTCACAACAGCTCTGTGATGCACTTGGAAAATGGAAAGCATTGCCTTAATTGAGGCAATCTGTTTTCCTCTACAGAGAGCTGGTTTGACTTGGGGGTTCAGGAAAATAAGCGGTTGATTCAATGTGTATCAATATTTATAATTCATTATGTAAAGCAATCAGATTGTTGTGTGTGTTCTATGTTTATTGAATTTATTTTTATTTTTCATAATAATCATCATAATAGTCATATATTATTATAATAGTAGTTGTTGTTGTTGTTATTATTATTATTATTATTATTATTATTATTTTGCCATGCTGGAGATCAAACCTGACTCACATGTGCTTGGCAAGTACTTCACCTTTAAGCTATACCCCCAGCCCTTTTTATTATTATCATTTTTTGAGATGGGGGTCTTTTTAAGTTGCCCATGCCTGTTTACCTCCCCTCCCCTCCCCTTCCCTCCCCTCCTCTCCTCTCCTCTCTCTTTTTGTTGTTGTTATACTGGGGATTTAACCTAGGAGCTCTCTATCACTGAGCTACACCCCCAGTACTTTTTATTTTTTATTTGGACACAGGGTCTCACTAAGTTGTCCAGGCTGGCCCGAACTTGTGATCCTTTTACCTCAACCTCTCAGGTCACTGGGATTACAAGCATGTGCCACCACACCTGGCTGTTTATTGCATTTCTTAATAGAAAAGCTGATAACTTCATTGTTCTTTTAACTTTCTTCTCCTCTGGTTGAAGACTCAGTGTTTTGCATGTTTGTGTTCCTGGGAATGGGGTTTTTGACTCAGACCCTATATTCTCTGAGGCCCAGAGCAAATTCTTCTTCCACATTTGTGTGGTTCTCTGCACAACTTCACACAAATGAAGAAGAAACTGATAGGCTATGGAGGGATTCGAACTTAGATAAACTCAGTTTAGCATGCCAGTCTTCTGGCGACTATACCTCTTTCTTCATCAGGGGTCTCACCCTCTCCTCTACTGCAAAGGGAAACTCCACAGGGTCAGGGTCATGGCTGTCTTGTTTATACTGTGTTTCCCAGGTGCTGGGGGTGGGGCTGGGAGGGGAAAGGGAGGGAGAGAGAGAATAACTAAAATTTCACCATCTGAAACACAGAAAAGAAAAACAGGCAAAGGACTTGGCCATTGAGGCAGCATTTATTTGATCCCTGATGCACCAGGCATGATGCTAAAATCTCCTCAAGATGTCGTAAGATCCACACAGGAAACAGTATGCCTTGTGCTCATCAGGAGGCCATTGAGGTATTTCTCCACAGTCCATTGATAGATTTGACAACTGTAACAAGCATGTGAATCCCCACCCCCAGGATTAGAAACAGCAAATGAGGGCTATGATAGATGCCATTTGTGAACACATGACAACAATAAGAAGTGAAATTCTCAGAAGATACAAATCACATGTAACAAGGAAAAAATATAAATATTAATGTTCAAGCATCTGCTTGTGTGTGTGTGTGTGTGTGTGTTTCCAGTTTCTCCTTTTCTGTATATAAAAGAGATTATTAGTGAAGGAGTAAAAAAGAGTAGACCAGGACAAGGGACATAAACACTACCCAGACTTTATTTTGTATGCAAGCTATTTTTCTTTTTGGGGGGGTTGCCGGGAACTGAACCCAGGACCCAAAACATACTAGATAATTACCCTACCAGTGAGCTAACAACCCAGCCCCTAACCAGGTTCTATTTGAAAGGAGTTTGGAGTGCTTTGAGAGTAGGTAAAGAAGACAAGTTGTAAGGATGTTTTCTTGAGGTGATAAATACATTTCTTCTCCTTTACGTTTTAAAATTTTTGATATAATTATAAAACACATAATTTTGCAGAGAGTACCAAAGAGTTCTCTATTGCCCCTGTTGTTCATTTTTGTCTGTTTGAAAGATGATTCTAAAAGATTAAATTGTTTGGATATTATGTTAGATTACTGTTTTCCCTGACTATGAAATTTTGCTCTGACAGGCATTTAAAGGTTCAGGTTCTTCATAAATCATATAAAAAGAAGATACATTAATTTTTAAATGTCAGCCTAAACATATTTAATGTGTGCAAAGCACTAAAAAGCCTAGATTCTGAGAAAATCTGTGTACTTCCAATAATGATTGATATTAATTATTGCGATCATAAATCACAATTTATGGTTTATATTTAAGAAGGCAAAAAAATATAAATCTATGGATTCTCTAGCTAAAACTAGACATAATCCAAATGTCCATCAATAGGGAATCCATTAAATAAGTTGTAGTATATTTATTCAGTGGGATTCTAAGAACATATTAAAAGTTGTGACATATTCATGTCATATACATATGTCTGTATATATACACATTTGTATGTGTGTGCATATATATGTATATAAATATATATATACATGTTATTGTTTTAATGTTTATATTCATGGGAAATTCTGAGGCATGGTATTTGATTTTTTTAAATACCATTGAAAAAACACAGTCTTCAATATAACCCTGTATGTGTTTATGTGAGTCACTCACTGTCTTCATGTTGCCAAATTCAATAGTCATTTGGGGGGTGGGTACCGGGATTGAACTCAGGGGCACTTGACCACTGAGCCACATCCCCAGCCCTATTTTGTATTTTATTCAGAGACAGGGTCTCACTGAGTTTCTTAGCACTCCACTTTTGCTGAGGCTAGCTTTGAACTCACGATCCTCCTGTTTGAGCCTCCTGAGCCTTTAGGATTACAGGCACGCCACTGGGCGCAGCTTAACGGCCATTGTGAAAAATCATCTTAGTTGCCTCAGTTGAATATAGTTAATCATTAATTTTTCTTCAAATGGATCCTACTCTTGCTTTCTGTGACTCAATATTCTCTGAGTTTTCTTCCTGGTTCTTCCTTATCCTTCTCTTCTCCTCCACCTCTCTGACTGAGCTATGTGGATAGAGTGCTCTGTGGCCTGGTGTTGAATTTTGTGTCTTTATCATTACTCTCTCCCCAGGTGATCTCATAGAGCCTCTTGGCTTTAGATATCATTCAAATGCTAATAACTTGAAATTTACATCTCCAATGCGGGTCTTCTCCTTAGCTTTAGGCTCTTCAATTGCTAATTTGAAATTGACCCTGGGATATCAAGTAGATTTCTCAAACTTCAGATCTTCAAATGTCTCAAATAATTTTCAGATCTGTTGCCCTCCAAAACCCCTTTCCCCATTCCAAGTATCCCTACATGAACTGGCTCTTGCCAATCTTTTTATCTTTTCTCTGAATCAACTTTCTCCTCATTCACTCTGCTCCATTCTCTCTGTCCTTTCTAGTTCTTAGATATACCAAGTTCATCCTTGATGCAGGATGGCATTTGCTGTTCCCTCTTTCTAGGATATTATTCAGATGTTCACATGTGTGATTCCTTTTTTGACATTTAGATTTCAATTGTTATCTTCTCAGAGGCCTTCTCTGATCAAGAAAATTATCCTTGTCCCCCAATAACCCTCCACTCTGTTTTATTTTATTCTTCAGACATATTTTGTTATCTATTTCACCACTGGAATACAGTCTCTATGAGAGTAGGGAACCTATGTATATCATTAGTGTTTTTAATCAGAATACCCTAGAAGAGATCTGGGAACATAATTAAATGCTCAATTAATGTTTATGTTAAATAAGGAACTGTGACTATAGTTCAATGGTGGAATGATTGCCTAGGATGCATGAGTTTGATCCCTAATACTGCAAAAAAAAGTTAAAATTTGGAAAGATATATGGCAGACATTTTACAATGATTACCTCTGACTGGGAATAATATAAGATGTAACTTATGAATTGATATTCACTTTCTACCAAAATACATTTCAGTTAGTCTTAAAATTATTTGAATTAAAACACATTATTATAATGATTAGAAAAATTAATACACATTTTAATTATGAATAATGATTGATAAAGTTTGAAGCTCTGTTTATCTGGGAGAAGCATTTACATGGAACAGTTCTTCCCTGGTGATGTTAGGTGAGTAACATGTTTCAATCTATGTAACATATCTATGATTTTGTAAAAGCAGTGGAACATGAAGCAAGAGAGGTGTCCACCCAGTACTTTCCTTTGAACTCAAAGGATGAATCACTGCATCTTTCTGGAAAATCATTTAAATTAATTTCTTCTTCAAAAGGTCAATCACTTACTTGATGAATATCTTATGCTCGTTTTTCTTCAAATTATATTTTACCACTGAATTAGACTTGTTCATCTTGAATTGGTTTGTTCTTGTTATAGAAATATCAAATTTGTAACATCAGCTGTTGTCCCCAGGTCCTAATGTTAAGTCACATTTGTTTGAAAGACCTTCAGCTTATCAAGTATTGCAGGTCTCTGATTGTTTTGGAACTGCTTCTGACACTATGGATTTAGTTCAAAGGTCAGTTAACCGCCCCCCCCTTTTTTTCCTAATACGATGAACAAATGATTAATTGTTTGCTTTGGTCATCTAAGTTCAAGTTATTGGGTATAAAAAGAATAGCTTGAGTATCTGTTCATGGGCATCCTTACCTTTCAAATCATAGATCCTCCTTCTTTGGAGATTTTCATTAGGTTTGCAAAATGATAACCATATTTTTGATTTGGGGAATTGTTGTAGCAATGTGCTGTTATTTATGGCTTATTTTTGGAATAAGGAGAAGGTAAGGAAAGTTTTTTTCTTTAAATTATCTTTTAGTTTATTTATCTAGTGTTCTTTTACTACACAATAAATTATTATACAATGTAATAAATTTGATTTTCTTAAATTTTAATGTGAAACTACTTCTTGATATTTTCACATTAAAATTGAAGTGATTTTTTTTAACTAAATCTAACAAAATATATTATGACAGTTTCCCTTTTTAGTATTGACACATACCAGTGGTAATATATATACTTGTTAAACACAATTGGAAGAAAATTTGTATGATCTTTGTGTGTGTTAGTGTGTACGTGTGCATGTACAGTGCAAGCCCAAGGAATGCAACGGCAAGTAAATCTGCAATGGAGAGGGTTTCTGTCTATCACAAGGATGAAACAGAGGCTCTGACTAAATAAGTGTTCTCTTTTCAGCTAGTTCTTGTGCACAGACTCAGCCAGCCTAAGCTTGGGCAAGAATGTAGAGCACAAGTTAATCATTCTATTACTTTTTTTTCTTTATTAATGTCGATCAACCATGGTGACTGGGAAACTCTTCTAAATGTGTATGTGACACCACTTTCATGAAAATATCACTGATTTACAATTGATTCAACAAATACAAATCCAGAGCCATACTTTACTTAACTTCTGATTGGGTCAAAGAGCAGTTAGGGGGAGGGCATGTAGATATTTTCTATTAAGTCAATCTCAAAACAAGAATAACCTCCAGCAGATCTTCAGCTCTGTGGACTGCTATGTGTTATCTACCTTCTGCAAGTTTCTTTGTCCTTTGAAGTACTTTAATCCAGGCCTGATCATTTCCAGTTTCAATTAAATTACTTACCTTCACAATAAGAAAAGAGCCACTTCATATTCTGTTATCCTCCAAAGAGGGACGGTAGTCTATGTTGGAAAATAAATGTTTTATTTTCTAATAAAAACATTTAAGATAGCATGAAAGACCCTTACATTATAGTTGATGATCATATAATGAAAAATGAGAAATTTAATGAGTAATCATTTTCACCAATGTATCAGTGGTGACTAGGTTAATAAAATCTACTATCTTAGTAAAGAAGCCCCACCAACAAAAGACGTACCTTTATATAAACTGCAGAATTTTGAATTTTGAAGTCCGTGGTAGGAATTTGAACACTTGGCATTAAAAAAATCGACCAAAATATGTAATTTTCTATATCTGTCATACATTTGTGTCTTACAGGCGAATGGGTGAACCACCTCTGGAGAATGGGTTCATTCCATACCTGGGCTGTGCTCTGAAATTTGGGGCCAATCCCTATAAGTTCCTCAGGGCAAATCAAAGGAAACATGGTCATGTTTTCACCTGCAAACTCATGGGAAAATATGTCCACTTCATCACAAACTCCTCGTCATACCATAAGGTGCTCTGCCATGGAAAATATTTTGATTGGAAAAAGTTTCACTTCACTACTTCTGCTAAGGTAGCCTATTTTGCATTTATACAGCATTCTGTTTGTTTATTGTTTATTAATATATATAAATCTATTTAGAAATTTTGATGTTTTTAGATCGCTAGATAGAGGTATTAGAGAGTTACCCTATTGTGGTGATTCTTAGAAACAAAATAAATCAAATTAGATACAGCCTCTTAGTATTATCTATTAAAAATAAAACTAGGTATTTATTTGTCGTTTGTTAACTAGCTAATGAAAGCAAAATAAAAATTAAATGTTTTAGTGAGGCAGATGGCACCTGTCAATAAGACAGGTACAAACTCATCACATCAATGATGTCTATACTACATGCAGAGTACATGTGATGGAAAATCTAATATCCAACAGTTGCCTCACCACATTCACACCACACAAGAGTTCCATTTTGTTAAGAAATTCAACAGATTTTCATTTTTTTTTTTATTTTTTGCGGTGCCAGGGATTGAACCCTGGGCCTTGTGCTTACGAGGTAAGCACTCTACCAACTGAGCTATATCCCCAGCCCCTTAATAGATGTTTAAGTACCTTTTAGATATCATCTAAGAAACTGTGAAAGAGGGAAAAAAATCAATAAATACTGAGTTTCTGCAAAGAAATATTAGACATAATCTTTGCCACTAAGGAGCCTGAAGTGTGATTAAACTACATCTACAAAGGTATAACACAGGATGAGTAATCATTCAATAATCAAGCATTATTGATTAGTATCAGATTAGTAAACAAATATGTGCAGCAATATAAGAAATAGATATCTGGGCTGTTCTAGAAAGCTTTCACCGAAGGGCTGCGATTTAAACTTAGCCTTAGAGGAAAAGTTTGATTTAGCCATTTCTTTGCAAAGTATTATGAAATTGTATGTGAGACGGCCAAGTAGAGAAGTCTGAAAGCATCCAATGTGTTTCTAAGCCATCACTAATACTAGGTCGGGTTTAATTAATTTTTTTCACATGTTTTATTTCTTGTCAGGCTTTTGGGCACAGAAGCATTGATCCAAGTGATGGAAATACCACTGAAAACATAAATGACACTTTCATCAAAACCCTGCAGGGTGATGCCTTGAATTCCCTCACGGAAACCATGATGGAAAATCTCCAACTTATACTGAGACCTCCCTCCCTTCTTAAATCAAAAAGCATTGTTTGGGTGAAGGAAGGGATGTACTCCTTCTGCTACCGAGTGATGTTTGAAGCTGGGTATTTAACGCTCTTTGGCAGAGATCCTACAAGGCAAGATGCACCAAGTGCCCTTATTCTAAACAACCTTGAGAACTTCAAGAAATTTGACAAAGTCTTTCCAGCCCTGGTAGCAGGCCTCCCCATTCATATGTTCAAGGTTGCTTACCAAGCCCGGGAAAAATTGGCCGAGGGCTTGAGGCATGAGAAGCTCCAAACAAGGGATCAGGTCTCGGAACTGATCCGCCTGCGCATGTTTCTGAATGACACACTTTCCACCTTCGATGACTTGGAGAAGGCCAAGACTCACCTCGCTGTCCTCTGGGCATCACAAGCAAACACCATTCCAGCAACTTTCTGGAGCTTATTCCAAATGATTAGGTGACTAGCAACTTACCTATTTATTTCCTATTCTGGTAGAAAGCATAAGTTCAACCATTTTAACTTTATAAAAAGAGAAGCTTCTTAGTACTTTTTCATGTCACCAATCAAGAATATAACTTATGCTTGTAAGTGTTTAGCACATACAACTCATTAAGTAGTCACGAAAGCATAAACAGCATTTTGTAGAAGCAGTTCCAGAGAAAGGGATGTCGTTGAAGCCACAGACCTCAGATGGGCTGGCCCTGGGTCAGCTAAGGTCACTGGCCCAAAGCCCTTGCTTTTAACCCCACACTGTTGCTCATGACCCCAACTTAAGTCCAGAACGCAGTCTTCATCATCCTAAAACTATATTTAAATGATTACTGACTTATATGACTACACCTTATGTTGCTGACTTATTATTTGACCAGAATAAATTTACATATTTACAGTAAGTTTACAATACCAGTTTAATATCATATAGGTAATTATAAGCATACTTTATGATCTTCACACAAATATTTTTCAGTTAAACAATTCTGAAACTCACATCACTTTAACTGTGTAACAGAACCCCAAGATCACTGAGGTTCCAACGAACTTCCATGCACTAAGATGAAATAGCCTTTATTTCACAATCCAAAATTATAATGTAAATTAAAATGCTGAAATCATAGTACGAATGTCAAGGGTAAATTCAAATTTCCATCTGGAATTTAGCCCAAACTGTGTAATTGTTATCTTAGATGCAATTTTTCTTCTAAATTACTATGTTTATGCCCCACTTGACTGTCTGATCCTTATTAAAATTATTTATTTGTAGAGAGCCGATCCAAGTTTTACTCTTATGTAACAAGGCCCTTTTAAGGCATAATTTTTGCCTTAAAATTCTAGGATATAAACATAATTATAAATACAGTACAAATAATGGGAATATTCCTTTTCCACCTTCCCTGATACCTTGATCACCTCATGACAAGAAGGAGGAAAATGTCTATTTGCTTGCATATTTCCAAGTATTAAAAAAATGTATTTTCTGTGTATTTTTCTTTTATCTTAATTTCTAATAGGAATCCTGAAGCAATGAAAGCAGCTACTGAAGAAGTGAATAAAGCATTGGAGAATGCTGGTCAAAAACTCAGTTTTGAAGGCAATCCTATTCATTTGAATCAAATGCAACTAAATGACCTGCCAGTCCTAGGTGTGCTTGCTACTCTACATTCCTTTTATTGTGTCTTAACAATGGTCTGATGTATATTATGCACTTGAGTTCTAACATTGTGCTAAATAATTTTATGTGATTTGACTCTTAATCCTCACAACAATCCTATAACTGGAGAATATTGATATTTCTATAAACCAAGGGAGGAAATTGACTTCTAGAGGCTGAGCCTGGTGAAGGTGGAATGGTGGGAGCTTCGCATGGGAGTGGGTGATTGTTGGTACCATACTCTTTAATCAGCACCCTAGAATCCTGTAGCTCTTGTTATTCCTTTTGCCACTAATCTTACAGTTAGAGCAACCATGTCACTCATTTGCATGAAATGATAGGGGACAAAGTACCTTCAAGAAACCATAATAAACTTCATGGGCTGGGTGGTGGAACTGAGTGCTACTTGATTTTTCTTCTTTTTATTTTTCTATATTTTACAGAAATACGAAAATATTTTTCACTAAAGGGAAGATACCCTTCTGGGGGCAGTTTACCAGAAGGGACAAAAGAAAAACTTAGTTTCTAGGCTGACCTCTGCCTGAGGTTTGAACATGTCACTTCTCTTTTGGGAGCCTTACTTTTCTCATTTGTAAACAAAGAGCTGATCTGTGATTTTAAACTTAGTCACATGATGAACTCCTAAAAGAGGACAGGTGAGAGAGAGGCTGGAAGGCCAGGCTGGACCATTCCTGAGAGCTCTGTATTTTAGCAGTTCTCAAGGTGGTTCTTTTTGTTCCTTTTATATGCCTTTACCCAGCAACAGAGCATCACCATAACTATCAAATAGTATATGGATAAAAAAGAATTCTTGTAAATACCTAATTAAAACTGCAAGAAACACCTGGAAAAACATTTCTGTGTAAAAGTCTTATCAGTATCTTAAATCTCAAAAGTGAAAACTTTGAATAATTCTTGTAAATTGGGTATTAATATTTCCAATTTTATTAGCTGTTTAGCATCACATAAAAACAAGATCATTTTTCTATAAAATGATGAAAATGTAGTCCAAAAAAAAATGTAGTCCAATTGATAACCAAGAAAATTATATCTTTGTAAAAAATCATTAGCTCAGATGATCAGATTTAAAATATATTCAGATGCAACTGAATCACTGATAACAGCATCATGGAGACAGAAAGCAAATTTGGAAGTTTTTATCTGTTCGCCTTCCATGTTCTGTTCATCTTTGTGTCATTGGTTGTTGGAAACATTTCAAACTCTCTATGATACAGGCTTGAAATACTCAAATGGTTCTCTTTTCCATCCTCCTTTCCTTCCTTCCTTCTTTTCTCTTTTCTATTTCTTTCAAAATATTTAGATAGCATCATCAAAGAAGCTCTGAGGCTTTCCAGTGCCTCCCTGAACATCCGGACAGCTAAGGAGGATTTCACTTTGCACCTGGAGGAAGGTTCCTACAACATCCGAAAAGATGACATCATAGCTCTTTACCCACAGTTAATGCATTTAGATCCAGAAATCTACCCAGACCCTTTGGTAAGTGACTGTTCCTCAAGGTTTGGTATCCAAGGTAGCTATTCAGTCTAAACAGAAAGTGCATTTACAATTTGACAATTGTAGCCATAGGGATTGTATTAATCATATTAAATTATATTACATTAAATAGTATTATATTAATTATTAATTATTTAATAGTCATATATTTTGACTATTAATTATATTAAATAGTCATATATTTTGGAAAATTTGGATAGTGGCCTAAATTTTTTATTTTTTTCTTTGTCTCTGTCACCCCATACTCTATCCTAGATTATCTTTGCAGTAATGATAATAAAGCCGCCTCTTTTATGTTTTCTTAAAATGTACTTACTCCCAAATCCATGAAATTGGAGGTTTTTTGTTTTTTGTTTTTTGTTTTCCTAATTTGAACCCTTCTTGCTGTTTCTGCCTGACAGAGGAGCTAGTCCCCAGGCAGGACTGAAGGTATCGTAAGGCTGTCTTGGTCCATCAGTTCTCGTTAAGTTCCTGTCCCTTATTACTCTCAGTGAGTGGGGTATTTGGTAAATCACTAATGGATTGGATTAATAAAGAAAATTACTCTTTGGAACTTCCAGGTCATGAAAGAAATATGTTTATAGGCTTGCTTTCTTTGTACTTTTACTGCAGAATTTTAAATACGATCGATATCTTGATGAAAATAGGAAGACAAAGACCACCTTCTACAGCAATGGCATCAAGCTGAAGTATTACTACATGCCTTTTGGATCAGGAGCTACAATATGCCCTGGAAGATTATTTGCTGTCCAAGAAATTAAGCAATTTCTGATTCTGATGCTTTCTTATTTTGAACTAGAGCTCGTGGACAGCCATGTTAAATGTCCCCCTTTGGACCAATCCCGTGCAGGCTTGGGCATTTTACCACCATTAAATGATATTGAGTTTAAATATAAATTCAAACATTTGTGAATATGTGATTGGAAAGGACAGCATTAGGCACAGGACTGCTGAGCACCGTCATTGAGAAGTCCTTTTGGACAAACACATTTGGGGTGATGGAAGTTGTTTAGCAAGTCCAGTTTGACTCACTGAAGCTTCCCCATGAGTCTAACATTTGAGTGACAGTTTCCAGATGACATTTCTGAGAGCACTAGTGAAAAGTCTAGAAGCACATTAAGTTTTTCTCACTTGGATAAGTCAATGAATGTTTATAAAGCTGGGGACTGAATTTCATTACTTTCAGAGGAAAATACTTTTTTTTTTCTCAAAATGAAGATATTTTAATTGGCAGAGTTTTTTTTTTCCTAAGGAAATTGGTTCGTTTTTTAAAAAACCACTCACCAATCATGAAAAAAGATTCGAATTCACGTTTTAGTGAAATGACATTATTTTTTGACTAGATACTGAGGTTCTTTAGGTGTGAGCATATAATATAAATGGTATTTAAAATGATCATATCATGCTTTTAATAAAAAGGATTTTTTCCCGCTTTCCCTATGTCCAGTGTATCCCCATATTCAGGGGCTTTTGAAGTGACAATATTGGTGTCCTGTAAACACTAAGGGTAGTTTTGGTATTTGTCCTTTATGTTTTAACTTATTGTTGGTGGAAACTGTTATGCCAGATTTCAGCTCTCTTCTCTGTACCTTTACTTGTTTCCATATGATTGAGAAGAATCATTTTCAGAAATTAAAAAGGCACTTTTTCTGTATTACTAAATATGTATCAGTGAATGCAGCTCATATGCGATGCATTTAAAAATTAAAAATGGATGAAAATCACCATTTAAAAAAGCTTTGATTATGAAATACACAGAGTTCATTAAGGGAAACTTGACATTATGCTTTAAATAATTTCTATTTCTAAAGGACCTGCAGTTGGGAAAAATAATTTAAGGCAATATGATAGTGTTTAAATACTCTGTACACTGATGCTTTGGTAAACTATTTTAAGTGTTAAATGTAGCTGTTATGCTATTTTATTGATATTTCCATATATATTTATATGTAAATTATATTTATCTTTTTCTTTCTCTATGAATATTAAGAAAATGTAACATTTGGTGATTTTGAAATTATTCATCTTTCAGAAATAAAAATATGAATGTGTATGTTTAAAATTTTGAAGTATTCAAAATATTTAAAACATTCACTGGTGAACTACAAATTTTATATTCAGAAATCATTCAAAATATTGTGTTTTCAAATATTTAAAAATAGCCAAAGTAATAATTCACTCAAAAATCTTCCTTATACTACATAAAATTCATTTAAAAAACGTCTGTGTATGTGGTGTTGAGGATCAAATCTAAGGCCTCATACGTGTTAGGCAAGCGTTCTATCATTGAGCTACATTCCCAGCCCTAACTAAAGAAGTTTTAGTCTTGTTATTTAATATTACTAAGGAATTATTCCTTTAGTAAGATTTTTTAGACCTTTATTTTATTTATTTATTTATTTAATTTATGTGGTGCTGAGGATCGAACCCTATGCCTCACACGTACAACCCTGGCCCTAGTAAGTTATTTTTTATACAAATAAAATTACATTTGTTTAGATGAGGTTTGAGATGAACACAATTGTGTTTTATGGAAAACTATTTTAAACGGAATTTTTTTTTTTTTTTTTGGTACTGGGGATTGAACTCAGGGGCACTCAACCACTGAGCCACATCCCTAGCCCTATTTTGTAGTTTATTTAGAAACAGGGTCTCACTGAGTTGCTTAGCAGCCTTGCCCTTGCTGAGGCTGGCTTTGAACTCGCGATCCTCCTGCCTCAGCCTCCCAAGTCGCTTGGATTACAGGCGTGCACCACCATGCTCGGCTTTAAATGGAATTTCAAATGTGCTTTCCTAATAGATTGAATGACTCTCTGAATACATTCATTGTTTCCATACCTTCATTCTTCTACAATAGGGGTTAGCAATTGATAGCCTACAGACCAAAGGAGCTACTCCACAGCTTTTGTATAGCCTGTAAACTAAAAAAGGGTTTTACATCTTTAAATGGTAAAAAAAAAAAGAAAGAAAAAAACTCAAAAGAGTATTTCATGGCATGTGAGAAGTCTATGAAAAGCAGATTTGCATATCCATAGTAAAGATTTATTGAATGCATAATGCCCATTTTCTTTTTTTTTGCATTATTATCTATGGCTGCTCTTGCCATGCAATTGCAGAACTGAGTAACTGAAATAGAGACCATGTGGCCACAGACCCTAAAATATTTAAAATCTGGTCCTTCACTGAAAATGGTTGCCAAAACTTATTATATGGCAATCCCCAAAGCTATTTTTATTATAATTTTATTAAAATTTTCAAAAGTGTGCAAGTATATGAATTTTGTAAAGTATGTGAGGAGAATACATTTAAAGAGCTATGTATATCATTTTTTTTTTTAAACCCTATTTTCAGATCTTATTGAGGACTACTAAATCATTCCATTTAGGAAAAATATCTTTATCTGAAAAAGGCACCCAAATTAAAAACAAAATTGCAGTAAACTGTTAGAAGATCAAATAGGCCTAACAGAGATTAATGGTAAATTTATTCAGGATTATGGTGATCCAGATGTAGACTCGGCATGTGCCATCACATTGTATCCTCCTCTAAGGCTCATGTTACTTTTACCAGTATATTACAGAGGAGAGAAGGGGTCACAGGAAAGGTAAGTCACTGGCCCGAGATCACCACGCTGTGACAAGTGGAAGAGCTGTGAGTATAAGAACCCAGGTCATTCTAACACCAGAGCCAAGCCTTTTTCACTTTGTAGGGGGTCTAAGTGACTGGGTGTCTTGACTTGGATCATCAGAAAGATAAATCACAGCAAACAAAATCCATGATGTCAATTTTGTTCCACTGTTAGGGAACATAACTGCAACTGGGGCTCAGTCAGTTCAATAGGCCAAGAAAGAGACCCAGGACACCAACACATCTTACGCTGTGCTCACCTTCAGACAGGAAGGAGGCCCTTCAACTCACCAACAACTTGGAGCTGTTCATCATGGAATCTGGTGTCCTCTTAGAATGAGGGTTATACGTTTTTGAGGCAGTCGGAGTAAGGTTTTGGCCTTGGTCTCACTAATAGATAAAGAATATAGCTTCTCTCTGTGCTTTCTCTGCACCATGTTGGTTGATACCAACTCAGATGCTCAGACAAGCATGAGGGGAAGACAGCAGCAAAGACATATCTTAGGCCATAATATTCAAAGTCATCTAGCCTAAGCTCTAATTTTAGTTAGACTGACACTCAGTGAAAGAAAAGGGATTTTTGTCTATGCTAGCACAGCAAATTATAGCAAATGCTATTAACTGAATTAACCAACATATATTCAACATTATGAGCCTTACCCTCCAAAACAAAGGCATTGGATTTCATAGACTTAACAAAGTCTATTTCTTTATCTATAAAGTCACATATGAAAAATATGAATAAGATAGATTGAAAATGAAAAATACCTGTATTCAGAAATTTTCACTTTACTACATTTAGGTAAACTCCCTATTTTTCTTCCTCTTCTCTTTTTTCTTTTTTTTTATTTTGATGCATTGTACACAAATGGAGTACAACTATCGTTTTTCTGGTTGTACACAAAGTAGAATCATACCATCTGGGTATTCATACGTGTATGGTAATGATGTTTGTCTCATTCTATTATCTTTCCTTCCCTGACCCCTTCCTCACCCCTCATTTCAGTCTACACAATCCATCCTTCTTCCATTCTTCCCACCCCGTTATGAATTATCAACCACTTATCAGAGAAATCATTCAGCCTTTGTTCTTTCGTGATTGGCATATTTCACTTAGCATGATGTTTTCCAAGTCTGTCCATTTACCTGCAAATGTCATAATTTTATTATTCTTTATGGCTGAATAATATACCATTGTATATATTACCACAGTTTCTTTATTTGTTCATCTATTGAAAGGCATCTAGTTTGGTTCCACAATCTAGCTATTGTGAATTGGGCTGCTGTAAACACTGATGTGGCTGTGTCACTGTAGTAGGCTGATTTTAAGTCCTTTGGGTATAGGTCAAGGAGTGGGATAGCTGGGTCAAATGGTGGATCCATTCTAAGTTTTCTAAGGAATCTCCATACTGCCTTCTAGAGTGGCTGCACCAATTTCTTTCTTTCTTTCTTTCTTTCTTTCTTTCTTTCTTTCTTTCTTTCTTTCTTTCTTTCCTTCCTTCCTTCCTTCCTTCCTTCCTTCCTTCTTTCTTTCTTTCTTTCTTTCTTTCTTTCTTTCTTTCTTTCTTTCTTTCTTTCTTTCTTTCTTTCTTTCTTTCTTTCTTTCTTTCTTTTTCAGTGCTGGGGATCAAACCCAGGGCCTTGTATGTACAAGGCAAGCACTATACCACTGAGCTTCATTCCCAGCCCCTAACTCTCATTTTTAATTTAAGAAAGTGTACATTCTCAGCTCCATTTTGAAGAAGCATTTCTCACCAAAAGTTATGCAGCAATGAACAGCAAAGTTAATTAGAATATAAAGTTAACAATGGTTCTACCAAATTTATGATAGATTAAAAGAATGACAGTGTTAAGAATTATAAATGTTTCAAAATTAGAGGAGAGATCAATGGAATAGAAAAGAGGATTGAGGGCAAGGGAGGAGGAATGGGAAAAGGGAAAAATTTAAGAATTGAAATTGACAAATTATGTTAGGTATATATATTAATATGCCACTGTGAATTTCATCTTTATGCATATCTATAGAACATGAAAAAAACAGTAAATAAATAGAAGGAAGACTACTAGATTAGAGAAAGTGGAATTGAGGGAGGGAGGAAGAGAAGACAAGAGGACACACAGGGACTAGAATGGAGCAAGTAATATTCCATGCATGTGTAATTATGTCAAAATGAACCCAACTATTAGATATAACTATAATGCATTAATAAAAACATTTGAAAATAGAATTATAAGTGTGTGAGAGAGTTTGGGGAAGAATAGAGGGATTAGAGGGGGAGGGATGATCCCCTCTCCCACCTGCTACTTGGCAAAATTAAACAGTTAAATAACATAGGAACCCCCTACTTTAATGTAGATTTGCCAGTTTTTTGTTGTTGTTGTTTTGAAAAATTTGCTTTTCCACAGAAAGATTTTTAAAATTTTTTTTAATTGTTCTACTTGGTTATACATGCCAGTAGGATGCATTTTGACACATCGTACACGAATGGAGCATAACTTCTCATTCCTCTGGCTGTGCATTGTGCTGAGTCACACCAGTAGTGTAATCATACATATATAGAGAGTAATAATATCTGTCTTATTCTACCATCCTTCCCATCCCCACCCAGAAAGATGGTTTTAAAAGTGATTTTAGTTCGGGTTTTCATTTGTAATTTATTTTCAAGCTTTCAGCTTGGGGTTTTTAATTTCTGACTTCTCTTACCCTTTAGAGAGAATAAGGGATGGGGGTGGGCCAAGAGGAAATTGATAAGGTTTTGAATGTTTTTTTCCCAACAATTAGCAACTTGTTAGCTAAATGTAAAGGTTTTTGTTAGTTTGTTTTTTTTACTTTTCTGGTAAGGAAAAAAAATAGTGGAAAATACTTAAATTCTGCTGGAAGCAGAATCTATTGCTTTAAACATGAAAATGTGTACACATAGGGAAATATGTACAGGAAAATACTTTTTCCTGTACATATTTTCTAAGGTAGGAGACTACCTTAGTGAATTGGGCCGCTGTAAACCTTGATGTAGCTGTGTCACTGTAGTAGGCTGAGATTTCTAAGATTTTTCTTAGAACGTGTTAGTGAGAAGATGGCTAAGGGAAAGTTCGGGGAACACAGTGGCAATCGCCCTGGAGTGCTCCAGGTAACACAATGTAGGCTAAGGGCCACCAAAACATGACAAGCAGAGGCAGCTGTTTCTTAAAATCCTTGTTAAGTGTCTTACTTCATCCACTTTAGTGGAGTGTTTCCAAAGAATGCCAGTTCCCTAAGGAAAGTAATCATATTTCATTCAACCATACAGTCCACCAAAGCTCCAAATGAGTGTCTTACATATATTAAGAGCTTAAACAGTTGAAGGCAGGAGGGAATAAGTGAATAGTTTATGTGGAGGCATTTTGTACTCTGTTTTTCTCCTTAGTCCAAGCTCCATCAAGTTGCAAATGCTTTGTTTGGCTGTTTTACTAAGAGACCTTTCTGCTTCTCTATTGATCTCTAAAATATTGGGAAAGAGTTACACACAGCACCAAGAACACAGCTTACCTGTGCTCAGGCCCACATTGCATGATGAGGCTGATTTACTATTTGTTGAAACAAAGTGTAGGTGGCATGGTCAAAATGTGAATATTTTAAATTGATAAAGAAATAGTTTCAGTTTACCTAAAAATGGATGTCCTAAGACAGGATGGGGCCTGAACATGAAGACTCTGAAGGGGTCATTTAGGTACTTTCAAAGGAGGTATTTTTTATAGGAGGTGGCTTCAAATCATAGCAACTCCAAGTTATTTATGGGACCAACTCACTTATTTTGTAACTGAGGAAAACAAGAAGTCATTTACTTTTCATTTTACCTCAGAGCTTACCCATTCGTTTCTTTTCCACTCAGCTATGTCACTAATGATGGGGAAGTGAAGTGGAGAGGGCTACTGAAACCTTAAGAAAGTGGGAAAGAGGACTATGTCAGTCTGCTAATACTACCATAACAAAATATGGTAGACCAGAAGGATTGAATAATAGCTATTTACTTTTTCTTAGTGCAAGATACTGGAAGTCCAAGATCAAGGTGCTGGCAGGTTTAATTCCTCCTGAGACCTCTTTCCTTGACTGTCAGATGGCTACTTTCTCCCTATGTCACTACATGATCTTTTCTCTCTGAGCCAGAAACCCTAGTCTCTCTTCCTCTTCTTATAAGGACACCAGTGCCATTAGATTAGCACCACCCCACCTTTGTGACTTTGTTCAATATGAATTATTCTTTAAAGGCTGCTATAATTTGGATGTGGTTTGTATCCCAAAGGTTCACGAGCTGGAGGCTTGGTCTTAGTGTGGCAGTTTTAAGTGGTACCTTGAAGACATGGGGTCTAGTAGGATGTGGTTAGGCCATTGGGGGCATCGCCCTCAGAAGGGATTAATGGTAGTCTCCTAGAATGAGTGAGTTCCTGTGAGAGTGGATTGTTACTAGAGACTGGTCCCGACGCCTGAGGCTCTCTGGTGTCCTGTCACACTATGTGAGCTTCCTTCTTGCTTGTGCTCCTGCCATGCTGTTGTCTGCCATGAGTACATCACCACAGGCTAACTGGTTCACCCAATCTTGGACCTTCAGCCTCCAAACTAAGAGCCAAACAAACTATTTCCTTTACAAATTACCCAGCTTTAGGCATTTTGTTATAGCAGCAGAAATTGACTTTTACAAAAGCTCTCTCTCCAAATACAGTCATGTTCTGAGGTACTAGGGGTGAGAGCTTCTACATACAAATTTGGGACACAGTTAATCCCATAATAAGAAGAGAAAACAAGAAGAAACTTATAAAAAGGATATAGTACTATTAAAGTGCCAAGTGAAGAGGGCAGGACTCCTGGGAAAGGAATGGAAAGAAGAGAGCTGGGAACTCCTGTGTGTGGTGGGGATGGTACACATGGTTTGAATCAGCCTGATCTGTCATGTGTGTGTGTGTATGTGTGTGTGCACGTGTGTGTATGCAAGTATGTGTGTGTATAGTCTCAATTCTCATCCCTGTGAACTTCACTCACTTTTCTTTCAGGGCTCTAAATACCAAATTCATCACACAGGATCTGTGTAGGAAACATTTATCCCATTTTAAAGGTCTTTTCAATCTTGGAATAGCCCTTGAGTCCAGCCTATGTCAACAGTCGGCAAGCCAAGATGACTGAGCAGCCCCCAATGAGGGTATGCTTCCCAATGTCCATCTCAGACATGGCAAGTGTACAACAGTGACCAAGGGATTCTCCACAGAGAGCAGAAATCGGGAAGACCAATCACAGAACTCTTCCACCCCATTCACAGGGATTTCAGAAGGGCTGTGAGTTCTGAGCTCTGTGCACCTCTCACTCTTCCCCATTCTTTATGGATGTGTTTTATTGCACTCATCCTACCTCTACCCAAGCCTAATTCATTAATCAAGTGTGTGAAGTGGAATAATTGACTCTTAAGTTCACAGCTCTCCAAATCAAGGGGAGGTGCTTTTGCTGAGTGCAGTGAAGTGCACCTGTAATTCCAGGTCTTTGGAAGTCTGATGCAGGAGGACAATGAGTCCAAGGACAGTCTGGTAGTACAGTGAGACCCTGTATCAAAAATTTAAAAGAACCAATAAATAAATAAATAAATAAATAAATAAATAAATAAATAAGACACCTGATTGACAGGGTCTATGTTAGAGAGCCCTGAATTTCAGAAAGCTGGATTCAATCTTTCAAAGTGTTTCCTTTGGGACGGGAGTGTGTTCTGTTAGTGAGAAGAATGGAATTGTTGCAAGGAGATCAGAAGAGTGGACTGTCGCAGAGACAATTCTGTGTGCCTACAAAATTCCATTCCCTCTTCCCTTTCCTAGGTACATAGATGGCTTCACAGCCTGGCTTCTCTTGCACTTGGAGTAGACGGACTGATTGGATCTGGCTGACAGGATGACACCACAAATGACATAAGCAACTCCCAATCTGGTCTTTGTGAACCTTCCTCAAGTTCTCCTTTCCCTTGACACATTGGATGAAAAGTGAATCTATATTATGTTGTGACTGAAACCTTGGCATGTTTTTGCCTTTTCTAATATTAAAATTACCTTATTGTTTTTATGTTTCCCTTTGTTCGTTTTCTTTCTGACCTTCTGGACATTTCCTTTCATAATGATTTAAAAAATTCAAGCCAGTCTCATGCTCACTTACTGCTAATAGTCCTTTACATATTTTGCTCTCCAAAACTCTAGAACAACTTCATAAGCAGATGATATGACTCTTTTGCTTTCCAGATCTCAATCTGCTTCTTAATGTTGTAGCCCACCTGTATCTGAATCCAAGTGAAACTCTGAGTGAGTCAGCTGGGCACCTGCCCTGCAACTAAAACAGAAAACACTGAAATGCAGCAAAGTGACAAAAAACAAATTTACCTCAATTCCTTTGGGGAATTTTGAACAGCTCTTTGGTATGGGGGTAGGAAAAAAACCCCTGCAGGGCTTCGTAATAGCTGAAGTTGCTCAATTGCTTTTTTTAAAAAAATTCTAATGTATTTTTTTAGCTGGACACAATGCCTTTACTTTATTTTTATGTGGTGCTGAGGATCAAACTCAGTGCCTCACACATGCTAGACAAGCGCTCTACCACTGAGCTACAACTCCAGTCCCTCAATTGCCTTCTAAGGGAAGAAGTGTGCCCATAGTGAGACTGGGGCTGGTGTTTTCAGGACCAGACAGGAAGCACTTAGACCCACAGCAACAGCCCTTTCCAATCTACATCACTCAGTCAGCGCTTAACCTTCTAAGTACATGTGCGACAACTTGATTTAGTCTGATCATGACCTTTCTTGCTTTGTGGTCACCTTAACCAGTCATCCATAGAAATCCAAGAACAAGAAACATAGAGCATAAACTCTAAACTGATTAGGTATGCAAGGACTGTACATTGACGTAATGAAGGCCACAAGTGACAAGCATGAAGCTAACATGTTCAGTAATGAGAAAAGCTGAAGGCTTTTCCTCCAAGGTGGGGAGTAAAACAAGGAAGCCCATTCTCACCACTTCTCTGCAATGTAGCACTAGAAGTCCTTTT
Source organism: Glaucomys volans (assembly GCA_020662805.1). NCBI lineage: Eukaryota > Metazoa > Chordata > Mammalia > Rodentia > Sciuridae > Glaucomys > Glaucomys volans. The sequence goes on from JAJEJO010005714.1 coordinate 50,441, forward strand.
ATTCAGGGCAATTAGGATAGGAAAAAAAAAAATAAAAAGGCTCCAAGTGGCAAAAAAGGAGTTAAATTGTCTCTGTTGATGGCATGATATTAAATACAAAACTCTCCAATATTCCACCAAACAACCTGTTAGCACTAATAAATGACTTTAGTAAAGATGCAGGATACAAAACTAATATGTAACAATCAGTTGTATTTCTATACACAATCAATGAACTTTCTGAAAAAGAAATTTTAAAACAATTCAATTTATACTAGCATAAAAAAGAATAAAATTCATAGGAATAAATTTACCCAAGGAGGTAAAATATATATCCCCAAAACTATAAGGCATTGTTGAAAGAAATTGACTAATACATAACGAAAGATATCTCATGTACATGGTAGAATAATTGATATTTTAAAGATGACCACATTCTCCAGCACAGTCTACAGATTCAGTACAGTCCCTATCAAAATTCTAATAATGCTTTTTACATAAATAGAAAAAATCCTGAAATTCATATGAAACCACAAAAGATGCCCAGTAGCCAAAACAATCTTGAGAAGGAAAAAGAAAGCTGCAGGCAACATATTCTCCAATTTAAACTCTACCACAAGGTTACAGTAATCGAAATGGCATGGTACTGGCATAAAAGAAGACCTATGAACCAATGGAACAAACCAGAGAGCCTGGACATAATACTGTGACCTAATCTTGGACAAGGGCACCACAAAATACAGTGGTGAAATGGTATCTCTTCAGTAAATGGTGTTAGAAGTTCATGTGCAACAGAATAAAGTTGTACCATTGTCTTATACCATACACAAAAAAATGAACTCAAAATTAAAGACTGAAGGGTTGGTCCTGACTGAAAATCTCCTAAATGAAAACATAGGGTAAAATCTCCTCGATCCTGATTTTTTGCATCTGACACTAAAATCACAGGCAACAAAAGCAAAAATAAGGGAGTAGGATGACATCCAACTAAAAATTCTCTGCAAAACAAAGGAAATCATCTCAAAACTAGAAGGCAACTACAGAATGGGGAAAATATTTGCAAACCATGTATCTGAAAAGGGGTTATTATCCAATATACATTAGACTCACACATCTCAATAGCAAAAAATAAAAAACAGTTAAAATGGGCAAAGAACCTGAATAAACACTTCCCCAAAGAAGATAAGCAAATTACCAATAGATATATGAATTAATACACATCACTCATCATCAGAGAAATGCATATCAAATCACAATAAGGTATCACTTCATACCTATATATTTAAAAAAATATTTTTGTTGTAGATGGACATTATTTTATATATTTATGCAGTGCTGAGGATTGAACCCAGTACCTCACATGTGCTAGGCAGGCTCTCTACCACTGAGCCACAACCCCAGCACTATATGAATGATTTTTATAAAAAAAATAAAAGATAACAAATATTGGAGAAAGTGTGGGGAAAAAGGAACTCATGTACATTGTTGGGGGACTGTGAAGAAGTACAGCTGTTACAGAAAACATAGAAGTTCTTCAAAAAGGAAGAACAATAGAACTATGTGATTCAACAATCTCAGTTCTGGGTATATATCCAAAGAAAATGAACACAGTATCTCTAAGAGATGTCTGTACTCCCACATTCATTAAAGCATCATTCATAACAACCCAGATATGAAAACAACCTAAGAGTCTATGGATGGATGAATGGATAAAGAAAATGTAATATATACATACAATGGAATTTTATTTGATCATAAAAGAGAAGGAAATCCTGCAATTCATGACAATATGGATGAATCTGAAGGGCATTTTGATAAGTGAAATAAGGCAGATGCAGAAAGACAAGTACTGCATGATCTCCTTATATACAAAATCTAAAAATGTCAAACTTATAGAAGCAGAGAGTAGAATGGTGGTTACCATAGGTTGAGGAGAGGGCAGAATAGGGAGATGTTGGTCAAGGTGTACAAAGTAAGGTAAGTTCAGGAAGCTATGAATCACATGGGCAGTACTGGATGTTTTAATTCTTTTAAAAAAGCAAGCATAAATATCTACACATATCTACGGCCCTCCTCACTCCTATTTTCCTCTAGGTAAGCAGGTGAGTGCAGGACTACAGGGATCAGAGAACAAGAGTCAGCCTCATTAGATAATTCTATTCACTGTAGGCCTCAGGGCCCTTGGAAGCTAAGAGAAAACAATATTCTAGCATCTACAGCATTCATGCCACCACAATCACCCACTCTGGACTGTTGGAATAACCCAACATTATCTTAATCTAATGTTGGGGATAAGGAAAGGCAAAAGCATGAAGTGTGTTGTTTTTGGTGTCCTCTTCCTCATCTCACAGTGCCCATTTTTTTTAAGGAGAGAGTTGAGGCCTGATGAGTGATAAGGCTACACCAGCCATGGTGCTGACATGGTGATTTGTGGAGATGGAAAGACCCACTTCCTTCCACAAGATGTTCAGAGTCTAGTCTAATCATGCTAGAAGCCCAGAAGGATCTGATTTGAACTCCATCCATATCCAAAGGTGGTTTTAAAATATAACCATACCTTCTTGGGGTGGGGTAGGTGTTTAAAGTGTAACTTCTAATTACAGAATGAAAAGATCAATCCTATGTTAGAGAATTTCAAGGAGTAGATGGTGATACTCCCCTAGAAGGGTGAGGACATCTCCCTACAATCCTGCTGCCAGATCTGGAGGCATCTGCTGTTTGTAGGCTGGCTCTGTTTCAGGGACATGCTGGTTGCCTCTTACCTGACTGTTCACTTGCAAAACATGAAGAGTTTTTTTTTTTTTTTTTTTTAAATCAACCCTTGCACGCCATATGAACCCTGATAAAAACAACCCTGGGGGTGGGTACAAACTCCAGCCTGAAAACTCTCACTGGATGTCTTCCAGTGCTGTCTCATGGCGCTTGAAATTTTGGCAGGAGATGGAGAGTCAATAATAGCCTTTGAATATAAAGTTACTTAAGGACATGGAGAAGGCTGATCAGAATGCAGAAAACTGAAGCTTTGTCCAAATATGGCATTATTAAAATATGTTCAAGCACGTATACATGCACAAGCACACATCTAAGTAATGCTTTGCCTTCGTGCAAAATGGAAGCAGGGGAAAAGTATTTTAAAATAACAACAACAACAAAAAATCAACTGTAGATGACAACTAAAAATGAAGCAGGCCAAAAAATTTTAGAATACATGAGAGAAGAATAACAACAAAAAGTAGCCCCTTTCACTCAGAGATGAATTTCTAAGACCACCACTGTAGCCTGCAATTCCCCTCTAAAATGTGTCTTGGTCAAAGAGATAAATTAAGATGCTGATGTCAAGTTAATGGCCAGGTGCCTACTTACTGGGTATGTGTCTCATTCTTGTTCAGAAACCTCAGTTGGCAAAACTGCAAATTACTAAATGTTATAGATTCTGGGGGACTTTCCTGAATTGTGAAAATCCTCAAAGGGGGACTCTATGGGATCCTCTCATGATTGTGTGACAAAGACTAAAGGGAAAACTGGGCAATGATTCAAAGATTATTACATTTTTACTAATGGCTAAAGTGTTCTTATGTTCAAACGTAAGCAAAACATGTACATGTTGGATGGACAAGATCCTGTTATTATAGTCTCTTGTATTTATAAGTACACAGATAAATACTGAAAAACTTACTGAAGTCACATGAAAATAGTTTGACAATTTCCTAGGAATCAAGGAAAACTTTCTGGTCAGAATATGTTAATTTGTGTCCATTGATAAAAAGATAGCAAATGGATTTCCTTCTCTGTTTTTCTCACTCTCTCCCTCACAATGAAGAAGAAAGAAAAGAAAAGAAGAGTAAAAGGAAGAGACACTGAAGGGACCAGATTAGAAGATTACTGGGGTGATTACCAGATACATTATACTTCTCAGATTCAGAGTCTATAGAACGGGGCATGGTCACTCTGTATTAAAGATAGTCCATACCTTGCATGAAAAATGCTTTCCTCTGCGATAGGAAACAGATAAAAGAAATCAGTGAATGAATTTATAGTTTCAAAACATACTTAATACATTTTGAAAATTCAATTACCATGAAATTGTTAGAAATAATCCTCCTTGAACAAGAATAAAGAACTGGTTTAGAGTAAGTCAACCCAGGCACCACAAATAGCTAAATGCCCTCACCAACTACAGGCCTTTCTAGAAATACAATGTCTATTTGTGATATTTTATGATGTTTTAAAACAAATATGAAAAAATCCTGCCACTATGGTTTAGTGGTTATAGTGTTGTTATATAACTAGCTACCCTAAAACAAATTAACAGTAACTCATGGGTTCTGGGAGTCAGGAATCTAAACCTGCTTAGCAGGGTGCCTGGAGTCTTACCTAAGGTTGCAGTCATCTCAAGGCCAGATTGGGGCTGTGAAATCTGCTCCTGTTCTTGCTCATGGAGCTCTTGGCCAGCCTTATAAATGTGTGTGTGAGCTTACTTGTGTGATCTTTGCTGTAGGGCTACCTGACAAAATGGCAGCTGGCTTCCCACTCCATGCTATAAATGGATCCTGCAGTCCTTTAGAACCTAATCTAGAAGGTATATCCCATAATTTCTGTTGTATCCTATTGTTTAGAAGTCAGAAGTTTCAACCTCCACCCAAGGTTTTGATTAGCAAAAGATGGGAACCATTGGGGCCATCTTGTAGGCTGCCTGACACAGAGTCTGGGAGGCTGGGTTCCAGAACCAGGGAGGCTGGGTTCTAGATCCAGGGAGTCTGAAATCACTTCACTCCTCTAGTTACCCTTTATCTCTATTTGCCTCTATTTCCTCACCTTTAAAAGGGAAAAATAAAGTATTGACTACAGAAAGATGTTATGCCAAGTAAACAGCATTTGAAGCAGCTTAGAGGCCTAAGTAAACCTTACAGAAGTTGTAGTTGTCATTAAAAGGATTTGTTTAATGCTCTAGATTTCAGAATTTTATGAGAACTTTCTACCTTAGCATATGTAATAGCAATACATTTACCAAACGCATGATTCAGAGAGATGGTGTACTGAAAGAAAAATAAAATGGTTCAACATCAAGAATTGCAGAATTATAACTGATTGCCTTGATTGCCCAGGCAAAACATGGCAAGAGTTCCTTTTTCATGGCACGGGCTTCGGATGAAAGGAGATGCAGGATTAGGTGAACCAAAGTCCCACTTTGAGAAGTTCTACAAATTGAAATTGTCAGACCTTGGAAAACACATATTAATTTTATATCTGACATTTTCATTCCTGTTCCTGAAGATAAAATCAGGGATGGGGAACCTCTTGACTTTGCCCTTAAAAAAGAATATGTTTGAGAACTGTCAATTTAGCTCAAGGTTACTGAATTCCAATAAGACTAAAGTCAAAGTAAACATGTCTCTGCAAGTCATTATTGATTTTAGGGGACAGCTATGCTTTCCCACTAGAACTAAAAACCATGCCATTACCAGCAAAGAAAATTCATGATTCAGTAAAGAGCACTCTATCAACCTAAGGCATGGAGGCATATCTCCCAAAATAGGTTCTCTTCAAATCATAGAAGTAAGAGAAGTTTAAACATTTCATGACCAGTCACTCCATCCTCCGTGGTTTATGATACCAGAAACACAAATCACCAGAAGCTATTGTCATTAATGTTTAGTAATGGGAAGCAAAGAAGAAATTCTACTGAGATTTCCATGAATTGAATTACTTGATTTATTCTATCAAATTGAAATCTCAGGTGTCTAATTCTACCTGATGTTTTGAACTGAGAGAGAATAATATTAATGATGTGAATTTATTACATGCTTATTATGTGTTAGTCACTGTACTAAGGGTTTCCATGGATTGTCAATTTGCCCTCACAATCACCCTATGAAGTAGGTAAAGCTATTATCTCTTTTTACAGATGAGGAAACTAAAGCTTACAGAAGTTAAATAATTTGTGACCAAGTAAATGATCAGAACCCTGGAAGTCCAACCTAAAAGCCCATGTTTAGGAACAGAGTGGTAATGGTTGAAGAATAAAAGAACTTAGAATTCTCAGACTGACTATGTGTGTGTGGTATTTCTTTTCAACTTGTAGATTGCCCTCTTTAAAATAATGGAGAAGAGGCTGTATCATGAATTAACTAGTACTGCTCTCACCCTTCCCCAGGAGGTCCTACTACAAAGCCTCAAAGAACTTTGTCATTGATGTTGCTGGCATGAGGGGAAAGATACAACATATTTAGCAGCAGTAGGTTTGGGAATGGGAGCATATTTCTCTCAGAGCCATGGCCTTTGTTGAGAATATAATATTGATTTTAAAATGTCTGGAGTCTCAGCAGGGTCAGATCACCAAATACCAGAACTAACATTCTGAAGATATTGGAAAACCCAAAGTTACATCTCAACTTATTAGTTAACAATTATGGTGAAGTTGGTGAAAAAATTATTTCTGAGAAATTCTATCTGAGTTATACTATCTGGCACAGGTAAAGGGAAGAAAGGGAGGAATATTGTTTTCCATTCTATCCTCAGCCTTCTTTGAGCACAGGTGGGAAGGACAGGAGATGGAGGCTGGGGCAGAGGAGTCAAATATAAGGAGCTTTAGAAGAACCCCAAAAATATCGAGGCCACAAAGTTCTTTATTGTGTGTTATGTTCCATCTGAGCACATGGTATAGCAAAACTTGGACAACTGCAATAAAAGTCCCATTTAGCTACCAATTGACTATCAAGAAAGAAAGACAACAATAGCATAAAATACTTAGAAATAAATTTAGCCAAGGAATTGAAATATCTGTATACTGAAAAATAAGAAACATTGATGAAAGAAATTGAAGAAAATGCAAAAAAAATTTAAAAATATGTTCATGAATTGAAAAAATAACACAAATGACCTGCTATGGTTTGAATCCAGAATGTCCATCAAAAGTTCTGGTGTTAAAGGTCCCCAAGGCATCAATGCACAGAGGTGGGGCTTTGGGGAAGTGAGTGAATCATGAGGGCTCTGATCTCATCAACAGATTAATCCATTAAAATATGCATAATGGAACAAAAGATTGGGAAGTACAGAAACTGAAGGGAGTAGGTCTGTTGGGGCATGCGCTGGGGACCAGATCTTGTCCCTGTTTCCTTCCTCTTTACTTCCCCCCTTCTATGAGGTAAGCAGCTTTGCTTTGCCACCTGCTCCCCACCATGATGTTCTCCTTCACCACAGGCCCATAGTGATAGGACTAAGTGACCATGGACTGAAACCTCTAAAACTCTGAGACAGAAAAAAATTTGAAATTGATTTTCTCAGATATTTTATTACAGTGATGGAAAACTAACACAGAAAATTGGTAGTGAGAAGTGGAGTCATTGCTGTAACTATACCTGATTAAGTGGTTCGGAAGACTTTATAATGAGTTTGTGGGAGGAATTTGGAAAGATCTGGAGATACATGCTAGAGAATCCTGTAATGTTGTAAGTGGAACTCTGTTCTGAACTCAGAAGACCAGAATGCAGAGAGAGAAGGACAGTAAAGTACTGCTCACGAGGTTTTAGATGGAAATGAGAACTTGGTTAGGAGTTAGACTAAATGCCACATGTGTTACATTTGGGCAAATAGCTTGTCTACTTGTTACTCAGGCCCCAAGTCTTCTATGAATCTGAGTTTAAAGGTGACAGACTAACCTGTCTGGTGGAAGAATTTAAGGCAGCACAGCATTCTAGCAATGGCATGAGTATTGTGGCTCCTTTTGGTAGGGTTTACTGTGAGAATCAAGACCAGAGCAGGAAGATTTTAAAAACTTGTAGTTTGGCCAGAAAAGGAGCAAGTTTAAAGTTACAGCCTAGGAGGATGTGGTTGTTGAAGAAATTAGAAACCTTAAAAAGAATTCAAGTTCTTTGCACTGAGAAAGATGCTGTGAGGACATTTCAGAAAGTGGTCAGACCCTATAGGCTCAAGGGTGTCTTCCTTTGAAAGACTGCTTTGAAAAGAAAATAATGGGATACCCTGCTTACACAGGCTTCCTGAGTAACTCTCTCCCCAGGATTCCTTTTCTCATGTTCAACAACACAGGCACTCAGAGCCCACTGCAACTATGGTAGAAGGAGCCCTGGTTTCTGTTGTCACCGGCAGTTGACCTTGGTGTCTTTCACGTGGTGCTACTTTAGCAGGCATGGAGCATGTAAGGATTACAGGGTGATGGAAGATTCTACCAAGATTTCAAAGGAGGCAAGGCAATGTGTGGCAGGGTCAGAATCCTTTAAAGGAAGCCCTTGAGAAAGCAAGACATGAGACTGTGAGAGTGAAACCTAAACTGCTGAGGAAATCTTCAGGTAGAAAGTAGAGCCAGCCCAAGGGAGAGGCCATGGGGTTGCAACCTGCAGGGCCATAGGGTGGGGCTGTCCAAGCCCTCTGGAGCCCACTTTTCCCCACTATGTGCCTCTGTTGCTAGATATGGAACTACAGGATTTAATGTTTGCCCTGCTGGGTTTTATTCTTGCTTTGGTGTCATTCTTTCATTTTATGCCCCCATTAATCCCTTTTGGAATAGAAATATTTATCCTATGCCACTATATAGTGTAATTATTCATCTTTCTTTTTTATTTTACGTGGGCTCACAGTTAGATTTTGCCTCAAATCTCAGAAAAGGCTTTGGACTTGGACTTTTGAACACTGCTGGGACTATTAAGACCATTGAAACTCTTGGAGATGAACTGAATGCATTTTGCTTTGTGAGGTGGGTGTGAGCCTTTGGGAACAGCTGTGAAATGTCATGGTTTCAATCGTGCATTGATGATTTGATTTCCCCATTGAACAATGTTCAGAAGTGGGGATATGGAGAAGTGATTGGATAACAAGAGCCCTGACTCTTCAGTGGATTAGTCCATTGATGAATTCATAGTTGAATTAGGTGGTAGGAATTGTAGGAGGTGGGAGCTAATTGAAGTGAACGGGTTGTAGAAGTGTGCCCCTTGGGATCATATATTATCCCCAACCCCTCCCCTTTGCTCCCACTTCCTGGCTGCCATAAGTGAACAACTTTTCCCCACCATGCCCTTCTACAATGATGCACTGCCTCACAATAGAACCAGAATCAATTGAATCAGTTTACACTGGACTGAAAACTCTGAAACTGTGAGCCCAAATAAATCTTTCCTCCCCTAAGTTGTTTCTCTCAGGTATTTTGTCATAGCAATAGAAACTGACTTACACATGACCATATTACCTAAAATAATTAATAGATTGATATAGTTTCTAACAAATTTCTAATAACATTTTTCACAGAAATAGAAAAACAACTCTAAAATTTATATAGAACCACAAACCGCAAACAACCAAAGTGATCTTGAACAAAAAGAACAAAGCTAAAAGTAGCATATTACATGGCTTCAAAATCGACATTGGTTTTCATAGTTTTTTGATATGACTTCAAAAGCATAGACAACAAAAATAGAAATAGCCAAATAGGATTTCACCAAATTAAAAAACTTCTACATAGCAAAGAGACAACAGAACGAGGAGACAAATTAAGAAATAGGAAAGAATATTTGGAAACCATACATCTAATAAGGGTTAATATCCAAAATATATCAGGAATTCAAGTATCAAAATGGCAAAAATACAAATAATCCAATTGAAAATTAACGAAGGACTTGAATAGAAATTTCTTAAAATAAAACTTACAAAAGACCAACATATACATGCAATGTGCTTAACATCTCTAACCATTAAGAAAATGTAAAATAAAACTACAGTGAAACAGGAACGTGTAGGAGTGGCTTTCATAAAAATGCCAAAAGCTAAAATGTTGTAGTGAGTATGTGGAGAAGAAGGAATCTTGTACATTGTTGGTGGAAATGTAAATTTAATATAGCAATTACAGAAAACAGTAAATAGCTGTTATAGAAGTTGTCTCCTCAAAAAATTAAAGAGAGACCTACCATGCAATCCAGTAATCTCATTTACAAAGAAATGAAATATGTATGTTGAGGAAATATCTACACTAGAAAACTCATTGCACCACTATTCACGATAGCTAAGCTATGGAATCAATCTAAATGTCCATCAACAGATGAAAGTATAAAGAAACAACATTCTCTCTCTCTCTCTCTCTCTCTCTCTCTCTCTCTCTGTGTGTGTATACATATATGTATACACACACACTTATATACACACATACATACATACACACAATGGAATGCTACTTAACCTTTAAAAAAGAAGGATATCCTTTTTTAAATAACATTATGGAAAAAATTGGAGGACATATACTTAGTGAAATCACTCAGGCACAAAGACAAATACCACATGAGCTCACTTACATGTGGAATCTAAAAAGTGAAATGGAGCCAAGAGTGGGGAAGTGGACCAGTGGTTTCCTGGGGATGAGGACAAGGAGGGTAACAGGGAGATATTGACTAAAGGATATAGGAGGAAGAAGTTCTAGAGATCTATTGTACAGCATCATAGTTACTATACTTAATAATGAGGTATCATATCCTTGAAAATAGCTAAGAGAGATTTAAAACGCACTCATTACAAAATTCAGGATGTGGGACTGGGGTTGTAGCTCAGAGGTGCTTGCCTAGCATGTGTGAGGTCTGATTCTCAACAACACATATAAATAAATAAAATAAAGGTCCATTGACAACTAAAAAAAATTAATAAAACATAAGGATGTGAAGTGATACATAAGTTGATTAATTTGATGTAAACATTCCACAATGTATACATATATCAAAATATCCCATTGTACACCATAAATACTTGTAATTTTCCTTTTTTAAGTTCAAAACAAAATATAGGGGTTAGGGTAGAGTTCAATGGTAGGGTGCTTTACTAATATGCTTGAAGTCCTAGGTTCAATCCCTACTAATAAATAAGTAAATATAAAATTACATTTATACACACATTAATAGAAGACAAAACAAAACAACAACAACAAACCTTTTATTCGAAAAAGAATTATAGTAGCCACTGCTCCACAGCAAAGGTGGAATCTTACAGGGATGTACTATAAGAATTCTGTATTCTAGCAGGATATGTGTATGTGTGTCTGTCATCGACTAGGCCATGACTGTGCTCTCTGTAAAGAATTTCTTGTCTGTCTTTTCTGCAGTTCCTGAATTTACCCTCTGTCAAGATGGATATTCATTATTCTTACAGTCACATCGGGCTTTGGGGAATAAACCTTCATTGATAGTTGTTAAGGTTCAGCTCTTAAGGTCCTGATGTTTTTCTCTTTGTTTTGTCACACGGAAAAGGTTAGTATGCATGGAGAAAAGGATGAGGCCTTCAAAATACATGTAGAGAAAAGATCTTAAGTGTTTCAGCTCCTGATTCCTGTTGTTCTTCCCTTCATAATGAATCCTTCCCTTTCTACTCTTTAGATTCTCTCTATATTCTATGAGATACATCTAGTAAGTCACTGATAACTGAGTCTTCATTAATAACAATTTTTAAATGAACCCAAACATCAAAGACTTGTCATTCAATGTTATAGACATATGATTCAGACTGGTCTAGAAATCTAATCATTTTTCCCCATGTTCATTATGTGACATCCTTCACACATTACCAATGCAAAAATCAAGTATGGTCCCTGACATATAAGCAGATAGTAAATGAAATAGATGGTAAATGAAAGAGAATGATAATGCAGTGGCTTCTATGCACCCTGATCTTCTTCAGAAGGAGAAGTAGTAAAGTAATAAAAACATCCACAAAACATAAATGGGTCAAACAAAATGTGGTATATACATATATACAGTAGAATATTTTTTTTTTAATTTTTTTTTATTTACTTATTGATTCATTGAACACAAATGGAGTACAGCTATTGTTTCACTGGTTGTACACAAAGTAGAGTCACACCATCTGTGCATTCATGCATGTACACAGGGCAATGGTATCTGTCACACATTCTGTTATTAATTTTATCCCCCACCCGCCCCCACCCCTCCCTTCCCTCTATGGTAGCTATCTTTCCTCCATTCTTGCCATCTTTCCCCCCCACATTATGCATCATCATTCATTTATCAGAGAGACCATTCGGCTTTTGGATTTTTGGGATTGGCTGATCTCACTTAGCATAACAGTTTCCAACATCATCCATTTACCTATAAATACCATAATTTTATTCTTCTTTATGGCTGAGTAATATTCCATTGTGTATATATACCACAGTTTCTTTATCCATTCATCTACTGAAGGGCATCTAGGTTGATTCCGTAATCTAGCTATTGTGAATTGAGCAGCTATGAACATTGATGTGGCTGCATCACTGAGGCAATCTGATTTTAAGTCCTTTGGGTATAAGCCAAGGAGAGTGAAACTAAAAAGCTTCTTCTCAGCAAAGGAAACAATCAGCAATGTGAAGAGAGAGCCTTCAGAGTGGGAGAAAATCTTTGCCACACACACTTCGGACAGAGCACTAATCTCCAGAATCTACCAAGTACTCAAAAATCTTTACACCACGAACACCAATAACCCAATCAATAAATGGGCCAAGGAAATGAACAGACACTTTACAGAGGAAGATCTAGAAGCAATCAACAGATTTATGAAAAAATGTTCAACATCACTGGTTATAAGAGAAATGCAAATCAAAACCACCTTAAGATTTCATCTTACCCCAATTAGAATGTCTTTTATCAAGAACACAGGCAACAACAGGTGTTGGCGAGGTTGTGGGGAAAAGGGTACACTCTTACATTGCTGGTGGGAGTGCAAGTTGGTGCAGCCACTCTGGAAAGCAGTGTGGAGATTCCTTAGAAAACTTGGAATGGATCCACCATTTGACCCTGCTATCCCCCTCCTTGGCTTATACAGTAGAATATTGTTCAGCCTTAGGAAAGGAGAAAATCTGGTCACATGCTGTTTATTTGAGGTATTTAAAGTAGTCAAATTCATAGAAACAGAAAGTGGAATGGTAGTTTCCAGGGGCTACAGGGCATGAAGAATAAGGAACTGTTCGTTGCTTAATAAGTCTTAGCTTTGCAAAATGAAAAGTTGTGGATATAGATGGTAGTGATGATTGCACAACAATTTGAATACACTTAACATTACTAAACTGTACATAAAAATTGTTAAGATGGCAAATTTCACATTCTGGGTATTTTACAAAAACATAAAAGTGAGTGATACAGTTTAGATACAAGATATCCCTGCTTCCCCACCACCCCAAAAAGCTCGTAGTTAAATTCTGAGAACTATGGATTATCATTTGATGGATCATAATTTGAAAGGACTACTGTGATAGGTGATAACTGTGGGAAGATGGGCTATGGCTGAAGGAGGTGGGTCACTGGGGACTTGCCATTGGGGATTGTATATTTTTCCCCCACTCCTTCCTCTCTGCTTCCCAGTAGTTGTGAGTTCAGTAGCTTTCCTTTTCCATGCCCTTCCACCATGATGTTCTTCCTCATCTCTAGCCCAGAGCAATAGAGTTGGCCAACAATGGACTGAATCTCTGACACCATGAGCCCCAAATAAAATTTTCCTCCTTTTAGTTGTTCTTGTCTGGTATTTTAATCACAGTGATGGAAAGCTGATTAACACAGTCAATGTTCTGGAATAGTGCTGTTATAAAACACATTTTTTTAATAAATTGGTCTAGATATTAGACCAGTTGACCTTTCAACTTTTTTTCTTTTCTTGGTACACCCAGAAACTAATTCTATTTTAACCACAAGTAGATAACTACAGAGGTGTGCTAGAAGCTGGTTCTTGGGCAGGGGTGCTCACTGTTCCAGCACCAAACCAGGCCACCAAGTGCTATTTCTGTCCCACAGCTACCTATATTAGGCACAGCACTTGGGAAGCTCCCAACTGCAGGATCTGTTCACCTGGTAGTTACCTTAGTCAATGGCTTGATTCCAAAGCTGACAAAGGGAGTTTGTGTAAGTTGTTGCTCTAAAAAGATTCAGCAACTTTGCTCTGATAGTTGTTGTTTTAGAATCTGCTGATAGTATCTGTGAAACCTTAAATGTCATAGGCAAAGTGTTCTTAAAAACCGCTGATTAGTTGCTGTTAGCTAGTCCTCACATTAGTTGGGAGAAGCTAGACTGAAAATTTTAAAAAGCATTAGTTAAAAAGGTAGATAAAGCACTAATGCTAGATCCTGAGAGATTATTTGTAGTATGTAGCAATACTTTTGAATACCAATATAAACATTAATTATTTTAGAAAGAATTATTTCTCCCTCTGAAACTGCCCACAATGCCTCATGAAATAACTTATCATAACCCAGAGTGGATGTTTTTAAATACATATAACAAGGAAAATAGATTCCCAAAATTGAGTAATAGCATTGTGCTAATGTTTGGGTACGTTTAATTCCTAGTAAGCTATCACAATGACTATCTTATATCCAATGATCTACGTAACTCTAAGGAAATGTCCTTGGTTTTTAGAAATGTCCTTTCGGGTCTAATTATTTGAGAGTGTTGTTTCTAGAAAACAAAGTTATGGCAAACTACAAGAGAACAATTTCTTCTTGCCTTGAGTCTGGGTTGGCTTCAGAGCAGAAATGATGCTGTATTATCACAAGCTAGGGTAGGAGAATCTTACCCTCATAAAAGCCTGCTTTCTGAGTTCAGAGGATCAGGTCCACCTATGAGCTCAAATATGTTGCCATAACAGTACTTCTGAAGACCAAGAATTTTGTTTATAGTTCAAACTAAAGGAGAAAGGACGAATTTCAGTTATTTCTCACATTTTTCAGGGAATGGGGAGAACAACACAGATGAAGTTAACCTAAGCTAAATACAATACAGACAACTCAAAGAAAAGAATACAAAAACCATTAAAGACATGCTTGCAAGGACATAAAAGAACACACAAAATATGTTGTCTATAGTTGTTTTATCTTTCTATCCTGGTCATAATCCTCATGAAATCTCAGAGCTTGGCAATATTAACAGAATTTTTAAAAGAACACATCAACATTAATTTCCTGGTTTTGGAGAAGTAAGCAGGCTTCTAAGTTTCATGTAATTTTGATGATCAAATGTTGAAAGGAGTTCCGATAGTTACCAACAGGTTTATTTTTTAATCATATTTCAAATTATTTTAAAAGGGCTTGATCCCTTAAGATGTAAACAAACTTTAAAACAACTAAAAGGAATGACCCCTATTTTGCAGATATCAATGAGCAATGTAAAGGACTTAAATCAACAAATGATAGATACATAAAAATGTTTATTATGCTGTATAAGATTTTACAAAGGTAAAGGGATTGGTCTAAGGTCTCCTTGATGGTTAAGTCATAGAATTCAGATTGTATCTTGTCCTTTTTCCCAATCCATGCCAGTTCTATCCACTGGAAGATTTCTATAAAAGTTCACATGAGACATGAACATTTGAGAAATAACTTTGAACATGTAAGCTCATGAGGTCAGTCTTGGATGTTAATCTGGTAGAATGGTTCATGACCAAAGACATGGCACATACTGTTTTTCTTGATTGCTAAACTGATCCTAGACATTCTGAAGTTTAAGGAAAGATAGCAAAAACTTTTTCCACACTCCAACCTCCATTTCATCTTGAGTTCGTATTTTGCTGTCTACACATTAGGTCCTTGAAAAATAAATTGCAAATACAGCATGAGGACCCAAGATTGTTTTCATAGATATGTGTTAATTGAATAGAGGATATTATATTTCCCTCTTCTATTTCTCAGAAATAGCACACTTTTAAAAGATTATACAATTACGGGCTTATACAAGCTAAATTCATAATTATATCTATTAGAACAAAGAAGTATCAGAAGTGAGTATGCATGTGTGTACTAGAAAGTTTAGAAAGGTCAAGTATCTTGTTGCAGAAGAACTGCAGGCTTTCCAAATTCAACATAAGCCAGCAGGTCACATACAGAGCCAGATCAACCCTGGACCCAACTGCCAAGATCAAGGCCGTTTACTGATAAGAGCAGACCTTGAACAGTGTTTGTCAAGGCCTTTTTAATTTTTTAAAAAACACTACTGCTATTTGGGAACATTGATTCCAGACTACATTTGCACATAGCTTTGATCTTTTGTATATTTTACTTCTTGTATTTATGTTGAGGTAATTTTAT
This sequence comes from Glaucomys volans, assembly GCA_020662805.1. NCBI lineage: Eukaryota > Metazoa > Chordata > Mammalia > Rodentia > Sciuridae > Glaucomys > Glaucomys volans. The sequence continues at coordinate 66,471 of JAJEJO010005714.1, forward strand.
ATATTCTTATGTTTATAACTCTAGTGCAAAGGTGTTTTTAAAAAATGCAGTGCTATAGTTATGCTTTTCTTTAGATCCCAAACCATTGTGAAATGGATGAGGAACATGCTATTTACTGCAACTTTTAGGAAGGCAAATCCTGTTGAATCAACTCCACACTGCCCTTTTCTGCTGAGGATCCCAATCAATTTGACTTGGGGGCTAAGTTTATAATTAGAGTCAGAGAATGAGTAATTGGCTTTATTTAATAGAGAATTTGGAGTTCTAATAAACATTTAGACTTCAAACAGGGAACATGTGTCCAGATGTGATGGCATAGACCACAGAGCAAACCAGACAAAGAAAGTTCTTAGGAACAAGTGGTTGGAAGGATTTCTGGAAATGGAAATGCTGAGTATTCTATTGCAGTTGTTTGCATTGCTATAATAGTTCTTTTTCCTTCCTCTGCAATCTCCTTTTATTAAAGGTGCCTGCCAATGGAAAGATCATGTGCTCAAGGTTTTGTTTTTTCAAGTCTCCACTTGTTGGAGAGGGTAGGGTGGGTGCAGAAACCACGGAAGTCTCTAAGTTCAACATCTGTGTCAGTGTGGTATGATTAGGAACCACATATGAGGTGTAGTGAGATGATGGTTCGTAAATCAAACTAATAGGCAAGGGATGCTCATGAAAATGTCATCTGCTGGGAATGTGGAAGAATGCTGGGCAGGGCTCCCAACTTCATAGGACATGAAATGTAAGTTAATCAACCTCATGCAGAAATTAAAAGGAAGGAAACCACAGCTACTTCTAGTAGGACTAAAACACTTTCTCTTCTCTCTCTCTGTCTCTCTCTCTCTCTTTCCCTGTATGTTGGGGGAGGGGTGTTAATAAATTCATAAACATCTCTACATAACTTTTTAATTTTCTGGGTTTTGAAAGACATTATTAGCTTCTTTTTTCCATTTCATTTTATAAATTAAGATACCAGAGCTCTGAATAACTTTTCCAAAGCCACCGAGGAATGAGTGGCAGAGCTGGGAATTAATAGATTATTCAAGGTAATGTTTATTGCACCAGGCTACAGAATTGTACTGTATATTTGCACTGGAGGTGGGGGAGACCTCTGGTGACTTACAACCTACAAATTGTTTGCCATATACTAATGTATATGTTTAGATATAAAAAGAAATAAGTAGGAGTTTTCAAAGCAATTACTTTTGCTCTGTCATCATTTTATCTTTCAGTATTGGTTCTTCAACAGAATCAGTTTTTTTGGTAAATTTGCACTAGAAAATACAATGCTTCTGTACTTTTTACAGAAATTGAAGAAATCGGAAACTAGTATAATATGCGGAAGCATTGACTACTGAGAAATGAGGGGTGAGTGGGAGAGAGTGACCTGTAGCCTGTAATCTAAAGAGAATGAAATCACTGGAAAAGTAAGTCAGATACCAATTAATACAGATGAGATTAGATTCTAATCACAATCATGAGCAACTGAAGAATTTGAAGGTTAAAAATCACAATGAAGAGCTGAGATTTAGTTAAGGAAGAAAACATTTAAAAGACTTTATGGTTGCTTCTGTCAGTTGAAAGAAATAAACTCAAATTGGGGAGAAATTGAATGCTGAGTGGATGCTGAGGCAATTCAGGCGCTTATGCAAAGCACTTCCAAGGGAAATGTGGGCTTAGACTCCACTGAGGAGGAAGACAAAGGAAATATAAAGACAGCAGAGAATATGAACATTGAAGGATAAGTAAGGCATTGCTCCTATCTGTCAGTTTAGAGAGGAAGAGAGGAGAAAGAAGGGGAGGGAAAAATAGTCTGGATTTTAGGAAACAAATAGCTATAGGTGATTTTGAAGAGTAAGTAAGAAAAAACATTATTCCTAATGAAGAGTTTCAAAGTTACACAATGTCAGGGATTGTTGACTTTTTTTTTTCTCATGACATAAAAAACCTAAAAGAACTGAATAATTATGTAATAGGGGTATTTAGTGGCACAAGCACAAATAATTTCACACTGAGTTCTCATAGCATACAGGGACAGAACAAAAGAAACAAAATGAGTGGATGTAATGAAATTAGTGAGATCTTAAAACAGTAAGAAACAAATTAGAGATTCAGAAGAGTTAAGAATAGAAGAAGAATGGATCAGCCAGCAGGATGTTACTGGGAAAAAGGCAGTTATGAAAACTATACATTGTCTCATGCAATTCCCATTATCTATGCAATATAGGTGCAGTAAGAAGCAACAAAGGCATGGAGTTTAAAAGTCCTGATCAAAGTTCAGGCCTTCTCCAAAGCCTAAACTAAACCACCACTAACATTCTGTTAATATCCATTAGCATTTTTTGAAGAATTTTTATTTAGCACATATTTTAAGAAATTTTTGCATAATCAAAAATATCACACTTCACAAGATTATTTTCAACATACCTTGCCCATATTTCACGAGTGCCCTACAAATAGCAGTTACAGCTTCTCTCTCCATGCAGGATCCAGTCCAAGTCATACGACTGTGGCTGCACTCCTTACTTCTCCTTCAATCTAGATGTCTCTTCATGACATCCTATAGAGTGTTTCATCTCTGGATTTGTCTGATTGCTTCTTTCCAGCAACTTGTAATTTATTCTTCTTTTTCCTGAAACCTGAAAGTTTCAACTAAAGCCTTGATAGATTCAAATTAAATATTTTGGTTGAGAGTGATATGGTGAACTACAGGCAAAGCATGAGGAGATGGATAATATCTGGTCATTCCACCACTATGGGTGCTGTCTGGTCAACTAATTAGGATAATAATGAATTTATTCTGCACTGTACAATTTAGTCCTCAGTTCTCTGCTGTTGTATAGTTAAGATATTCCCTGTTTCATAAGAATGTAATCTTTTTTTATGTTAGTTGGGCAAACCACAAACAAAATTAATTGATCACCTAATGGAAAATTATTGCCTGAATAACTTCACCAGGGGTTGCAAAATAGTGATTTTATATTTCTATTATCATGGACACATATCAGCTGTCGTTCTTTTGTGGAGTACGAATACAACTTAGTGAGTAGAGCTACCATGAACTCAAACACAGGTTTAACTGGAAACAAAAGCTCAGTGCATAATATTCATATTTAATTACCCATTTTCAAAGTAAGAAGTTGTTTTAGGGGCTGGGGATATAGCCTAGTTGGTAGAGTTCTTGCCTCGCAAACACAAAGCCATGGGTTCAATTCCCAGCACCAAAAAAAAAAAAAAAAAAAAAAAAATTGTTTTTATGGCTGCTTCAAATGGTGATGAAAAGGTTTTCATGACTTGAGAGTC
>JAJEJO010005714.1:69774-114852 GCA_020662805.1 Glaucomys volans
TTTTCATGACTTGAGAGTCATGATGGACACATGGATTGTGTTTCAGTACCTACCTCAGGATGACCAAATAATGCCAAATTAGGCCAGTAGGAAATCAATCAACCTGACTTTGTTCCTTTATGTGATATGACTCCATTATTCTTTCAAGTTTCCTTACTTCTGATCAGAAGATAACCTGGACTTACCCTGTTTCTTTGTTCCAATGGAATCAGCCATTTCTATAAGGAGCCCTGCTTACTTTTAGTAATGAATGAACAAAATTTGGGTTTGAAATGGCATGGGGTTTTTTTTTTTTAAATCTAAACTGCAGTCCAATGGTAAATCTATTTTCTAATTTTGTTGTCATCTTGAACTTTTTTCCACATTATTAAATAACCTACTAGACATTCTTTAAATGTTCTCTAATAACATAATTTTTGTTGACTAGAATTGTTTATTAGACTCTAACACTTTTTTTAAAAAGCTATTAATCATTAGGCTTAGGAAAATTGTTCAGATCTTGCAACATTTTTATTAACTTTATTTATTAACACAATTTTTTATCAGTGATTGCACAGATTTTATTAGACTGAAAATATTTTCAGTAAGAATTCTCAATTTTGTTTTTAAACCAACCTAAAAGAATGAGAATACATAAAACATTATAATATCTTCAGGCACATTGTTGGTTGGTGTTTAATTTTGAGAAAGAGAACTGAAGGACCATGTTTTTTTCTTCCAGCTTTATTATTATTGATAAAGATTGTATCTATTTAAGGTATGTAGTGTGATGTTTTTACATATGCATACATTGTGAAATGAGCACCATGATGAAGTTCATTAGCACACCCATCACCTTATATACTTTTTTGGTGGTACAAACACTTGCGATATCCTCCTAGCAAGCTTCAAATATACAGTACTTATACTTTAGTCACCAAGCTGTACATTAGGTCTCCAGAGCTTACTCATTTTATACCTGAAAGTTTATAACCTTTTAATCAATAATCAATTTCTCTTTTCTCCCACCCCAACCTCTCTGGTAATCACCATTCTACTATGAGTTAGATTTTTTTTTGTTTCATATATGTGAGATTACGTGGTATTTATTTTTCTGTGTCTGTCTTACTTCCCTTAGCATGACATCCTTCAGGTTTATCCATATGATCACAAATGGAAAGATTTCCTTCTCACACATTGCATCTTCTTTTGCTTTCATCTGTTCTAAGACCCTTAGACTGTTTCCATATCGTGGCTATTATAAACAATGCCAAAATGAACATGAGAGTGAAAAACTCTCATCCAGACAGTGCTTTAAAATCCTTTGGATATGTACCTAGCAGTGGAATTGCTGGATCACATTAGTTTTATTGTTTGTCTACATTTTGTTTTCCATAGTGGCTGTTCCAGGACAGCTTTCTAATCTTTTCATTCTGGAGAAGAGAAAATTAGGTCTTGCTGAGTTTGTTGTGACAGTTTTCTTGCTTATTAATTTGAAGGATTGAGAGATGCCTAGAAAACTGATAAAACACACTTTTGCATGTTTCCAGAGACAGTTGGCATGTGAGTAAACCAACTGACTCACTGTAAAGGTGGGTGGCATCATCCAATAGACTGGGGACCTGGGAGAAAAAAATATAGGAAGAAGGGAGAAGCTCAAATATGTGTGCATACTAGATTCTTCTTGAATGGGTGTTTTTTGTTTGTTTGTTTTGTTTTTGCCAATAGATCATACATATCATCATCTGGATTCTTTAGCTTTTAAATGTGGATTTGCACCAGCCACTCTCCAGGCGACCTCTAGACCCTCAGCTTTGAACTGGAAATGCATCATTGGTTCCTCTTGTTCTGAGGCTTCCACATTCTTGGACCAAGCATCTACTGGCTTCACCTGCTCTCCATCCTGTAGATAGCCATTGAGGGACTAGTCAGCCTTTGATTATGTAAGCCAGTCTAATAAATCCCCATTAAATATATATGTCTGTAAACATACATATATACATGTGTATACCTATCTGCACACACATATTTTATTTCCTCTGGAGAACCCTAATAAATTAGGTGGTAGAAGAAGAATGAGGAATTTAGGACATCAAACTCTGAATTCTCATTTTCATTTTGCAATCTGCCACTTCTATCTGTTAATGGACTTGGTAATTATAAAGATGCATCAACAATTTTAGAAGAGGGAAAAATCAAAGCATAATTTACTATGGTGAGATCTGGTGTCTTTAAAGGTAGAAAAGAACCAAGAATTGAAATCTTGAGAAATCGGAATTTAGTAGAAGAAAACATAAGGAAGGCATATGGCATGAATAAAAACAGGGAAATGAGTTTGGTAAATTTTACGACAATGCAGTTCAGTGCAAAATGGATTATTGAGGGAGTTGAGCTGAGTGGGGCACCTAAAATGCTTTTCAGGGAGAATGGTCAGTAAACAATCCATTCAAGTGATGATCTTCTATGTGATGTTTAACGGGCAATATTTATGCTGAGAAAAACCCAAGACCTACTACACAAACCCATCAATACTTTTACAATCTGGCTTTATTACATTTCTGAAAATGCTAATCATGGTTAGCCAATGATTGTTATCATTGTTACCTATATTGCAGGTCACATAAAACTTTGCTTAGTGATATTGTTATTTGGGTCATACCTACTTCTAATTTTTTAAAAAATAACTTTGATCCTCTGTTTATTAAAGCACCTAAGGGAAAGATATCAGTGAAATTCTTTCCCGGTATCTATGCACCCCCTGGTGGAGATAAGGATAAGTAACCAAATTCTCACACCTGATATTAACATATCAAAGGTAACTAACTACTAAATTTTCCTATACTATCAGCAGCACCTCAATAGTGGCTGTGACTAACAGGGCCTGTGGTCCTAAGAATTTATTGATAGATGGCAATATATTTAAAAAATTGCACACATTTCTTCACTATTACCTGATGTGGCTATTCCCCCATGCACATGTATTTGTAGGCAGAAGCACAATTCTTCCTTTGCTTCACATCCTCAGATGTTGTATAAGATTCAAATCATTTTGTGAAAGAAGTGAAAATTTAACAAACAATAGTATTTTTGATATTTCTAATTGCTGGTTCCCAATATCTGATATAGTAATCTCTTTTCTTTTCTGGCTTACAATTGACTAAGATTACAGAATTCTTGCAGTAGAACAATGTAACAATAGAATTGAATACTCCATATCTCCAGTTTACAAAGACATAATTATCTAGCAACATTAATGCCAGAACCTTTTGAATATTTTTCTGCCACATCATTCTTGATGAATAAAGCTGGTATTATAGGTTGGAAAAGAAGAACAAAAGTAAAAATGTAAACATTGAATAGAAACATTTTCTTAAAGCACTAAAATGCATTAGAACACTGCACACATAATTTAAATGGACAAAACTGACAAATCATCATAAATCAACATTTCATCTGAGGATATTTTGGCAGTGAATTAAAAATTTACCATATTTGCTAGAAAACCACTTCATCTTTATTATATTCTATGAAATGAATATCCCAGTATCTCTGTGTGTATACTACAGATTACTATTAAGAAAGGAGAAAGATGTTGGTGATGGGGCTCAGAACACAAGTCTGGCACTTTGGTAGGCTGAGTCCTTTGAATTAAAGAAGATTGGAAGGCCCAGAAACATCCTCAGAAGAAAGGCCTCTGACTCCTGACTCCCTCCTTTCTCCCTCAGAAGTGATTCCGAGGGGAAAGGAACATGGATCAGTGGCACAGTGCTTGCCTAGCTTGTGTGAGGCCCTGGGTGTATTCTAAGCAGAAGCAATACACAGAAACAGAATTCCTCTTCCTCAAGACAGGTCACAGAAACTAGAAACCCTCCTCCCCAGATGGAGCCAGGACACCTAGAAAAGTTTCTCTCTCCCCTCTCCCTTTGTTTTTGGAAGACCCCCACACCAGAGGAGTTCTGCCTCATACCTGGGAAGAAGGAATGCTCTACAGAAAGATTAAGGAGAGTCTGAACAGACAAGCCTTGCTTGATTTCTCCCCTCACTCTTACTGATAGATCACACTCTTTTGTCCAATCACATTTCTACACCACGGTCCATTGTAGAACCTAAATGTTAACATAGGACAGTTGTCCTTGGGTTGTTGGTCTTCATTTCTGAAGCTCCCAATGTCATGTGAAACTTTGTTAACCTGTCTTTGGTATGAGTGTCAGCTGTGACCCCTGTAATGGGTAAGCTATCATGTCTTTCACCCCCACATTACCCCAAACTGCAGGACAATGGAAACCAAAACTCACCAAGGCTAAGGAGCCACTGACGGCATCACTTACAGTATGAGTCTGCACAGGTCATTTATTTTCCTTCATGAAAATAACGGGAATTGTCCTGGGGTTGTGGCTCAGCCAGTAGAGCGCTTGCCTCGCACATGCAAGGTCCTGGGTTTGGCCCTCAGCACCGCATAAAAATAAAATGTGTCCAACTCCAACTAATATGTATGCATGTATATATAAATATATATACATGTATATATACATGCATATATGTATGTATATATATACATGCATACATACATAAATGTATATATATGTGTGTGCGTATATATATATATACATATATATATATATATATAAAATCTTTAAAAAAAAGAATGGGAATTATTCCTTTTATATTCCAGGGTTCTTATGAAGGCTATATGAAATAACGTATGGAGGAAAAAGCTACACAAACTGAAATGATGTTATAATGGAGATAATTATTGGTATTTATAGATACATCTTCATTTACAAATTAGATGACCTTAAGTTTTGATAAGAAACTGAATTTTATAATTAAGTCATTTAAAATACAGTGGAAGGATTCCAGAGAATCATTCAATTAACATTTTATTTGGCAGTTGAATTGTCACCAATGAGTATAATTTTACATATAAAGGTGTTCTGACAAAAGGTATGTCTGTTATATAGCTTTGCTTTTCTAACTCTAACCATTAGAAAGACTCTAACTGCTTTTCTAACTCTCATTGTGAGGAAATCATCAGGCTGACAGCACCCTACTTTGTCCCTGCTGGTGGTGAGATCCTGTACATACTTGGTTTTTCTCCCTACATGTTTTAGGATGAAGAACTTATTGTTACAAGGAAAGTGTCTATTTAGTCAGAAAACCTTGGAAGTCATATTTAGAAGTATATGGAATCCAGAGGTGTGGTTCAGTGCCAGAGCACCTACCTAGCTTGTCCTGTGGTTCAATCTCCAGTACTGAAAAAAAAAAAAAAAAAAAAAAAGGAAAAAAGGAATATGAACAAATTATAAATAAGGCAGGAGAAGAATATGGGAAATGAAAGTTTATGCACTGACTGGAGATTTAAGGGTATAGGAACAAAACAAAAATCACCCCCATTACCAACACCTACATACACATAAGATTTTTATATATTTTGACATACACACTTTAAGTAAGCACTATTGCTTATGGTAGGAAGAAAGATGAGGAAATGAAGATGCTTTTTCATATACTTATATGCAATTAGCTAACTGAAAGCTAAAGTTTGGAGGGTCATGTGTAATAGTGAAATTAGGGGATCTATTTGTAGGTATGAAATAAAAATTGAAGTCAATTAAGTCATTTATTTAAAATCAGAAATGCAAACATCTTTTTATGTTATTTTAAATAATAAATTAAGGTAGATCCTTTTAATTTAAAAACTAATTTAGAGAAGAAAAAAATTGCAGTTTGTGAATAATTCAGTGATTCTTTGCACCTGAGATCAGATCAAATTAATGAATGTCACATACTCATTGAACTATGGACATGATCTGAAATCCAATCAAGTCTCTTTGCCATTTTCATTACATCAAACAGAGAAGGACTAAAAAAAAATAAAAAATAAAAACACAAAAGGATAAAGATTGCTGTGGATGTAGTTCTGTGTTAAGAATCACTTCTTATTTCAAGGATTACAAATAGAGAACCCCTGATGTCTTAGAATATAAAGATTTAGTGTGATTTCTAATGCCACAAATATTTGAGATTTATAATTAGTAAAAAGAAACCTTTGGAAATTCAGCACTGGCTGAACATTTTATATAAAAGGGTACTCTTAAGAAATATCAAAGTTAAGAGTTTTATAACTTCATTTTCATTATGAAAAATAATTCCAAGAACACTGACACTCATGCATGTTTGCAGACATTCTTATCTGTTCATAAAGGTTATTTGGAAATCTGTAGCTTCAGTTCATTTCTTTTACCCTTGCCTGCATGGAAGATTGCTTAATGGAGTTAATTTAAAGAACAAAAACAATATATAGTGAAAGTGAGAATTTTCTTTATAAGATCAGCCAAATTAAAACAGTAGCCAAAGTCAACAGCTCCTCAAACTGGGTTCATTTCAGAGGCATGAGTACCATGTGATTAAAGCCTCTAATGTGAGAGATCCAAGATGGTGGAATAGAGGAGGTCACATTCCTGGTTGCTCTGTGGTGTGAAACCAAGAAAGCAGACAGGCAGCTACTCTGCAAGATGGGTAAACAAAAAAAAAGGTCGGGGGAGGACTTTACTGGAACCTAAAACTAGACATTTAAAGCAGACCAGGGATACAGGAGGTTGGATATAATAAGGAAAAAATCTCCAGCAGCACAGCTGCTGGAAGCTTCAGCCAGAGATGTCCCTTGGTGAGCATAGTAGAGGGATAAGGGAATTAAAGGAACCCACATTTTGGGGAGGCTCTAAACATGTTTGGGTACAGAGTGTTTATAGACCAAGGGCATTGCCCAACAAACCTGAAGGACATGCTGCATAATATCCACTTGTAGAGGACAAAGGAAAGAACCATTTTGAAGCTGCAGCTTGGCGGCTGGTAATGGAGGAAGCCGATTCCTGGGAAACTGGAGTTTGGCCCAAAATACAGGTCTAGAAAACACTGGCTGCATGACATGGAGTGTGCCTAATTGACCAGGAGAAAATAAAATGTGTAGAGAGGTTTACACAGGAGACAACTCGTCCCAGAAACCCACCAGGCTCTACCCATTCACCTCCAATCTGACTGCTTGCAGGACCAGGTCGGAGAGATGCATCTGGTCAGGAACTTGGAAGGGCCAGGGCAGGAGAAATTTGAGCCTGAACCTGAGATCAGGAAACATGGAGTCTGCAGGTGATGTGGGGTACTAAGAATTGGCTCCCCTACCACATGAATGGAACCTAGGTGAGATCCCTGGGGTAAAGTCTTCCAGCGTGGACCAGCAAGTACTGGGTGATGGGAGGTGTGTGGATTTAAAATCTCCAGACCAATTAGCATTCAGCAAAGAGCCTGGAGCCTGTCTAAGCCTAAACCCTGCCTCCAGGAACTCCACCTAATGGATTACCTCTCTCACTCCAGCAATCCAGAGGGTAGGCATCACACTCCAGAAGACCCCCACCTAAAACTGCTGAGAAACTGAGAATACTTTGAACTCCAATGGAAAGAATTCTTTAACTTTTCATCAAGAGTTTTAAAAATTCTTTTTCACTGTTTAATTGTGACCTTAATGGTACATGAACATTTCTATAGTGTATTTTTGTTTTTCTTCTTATCTCTAGCATTTTTAAGCCAGTTATTTTACATGGATTAGTATTTTTGTGAACTAGGATGTTTAATTAGTATATTTTAATTGTCTTGTAATCTTTTAATTTTTTAAAATTTTGCTTTATATATATATACATATATGTACATATACATGTACATATATGTGTATATGTATATATATTTCTTCTACCCGTTTCCCTCTTTCCTGCTAACAGTCAATCTCTATTGTTCTCTTTCATGCTTCTTTTAATCTTTTACTTCTGTCTTCTCTCCTCCTCCCTCATAATCATCACATCCTATATCATTTCTGTTATCTGTTCATCATTTGAAAATGTAAAACCTTTTACAAAGTTGCTGTTCTTATTATAGACAATAATTCATCATATAATTTATTGTGATAATTAACATTGTAGATGTCATAGTAGGAACTATTTGGTTTAATGCTGTAAATTGTTTGCATTGGTTGTTATTTGTCTCCCTGTAAACAGTGAGGTACTGGAAACCTTCAGGGACAATATAAGTCCACAGGGCAGAAATTCTACTGCCTCAGATCCATACTGTTAGATGGGTACACACAAACAACATGAAAAAGCAAGGGAACAAATCACCCCAAGCAAACAAAGATACTCCAATAACAGAATCCATTGATACCACAGTGAAAGAAAGGTCAGGTGGAGTCATTCTGTACATAAATGGTGAAGGATGATGTAAGAGAGCAAATACAGGTAGCAAAAGATCCCTTCAATAAGGAGAGAGAGATTTCTGAAAAAACAAACAGAAATCCTTGAAATGAAGGAAACCAAATTAAAAATTCAATAGAAAGCATCACCAATAGACTAGACCATTTGGAAGACAAAACCTAGGCAATGAAGACAAAATATATAATCTTGAAAATAGAGTTGACCATGGAGAGAAGAAGAAACCATGAACAGAACTTCCAAGAAATATGGGATAACATGAAAAGACCAAATTTAAGATTTATCAGGACAGATGAAGGCATGGAGATACAAATCATAGGAATGCACAATCTTTTCAATGAACTATCAGAAAAATTTCCAAATCTAAAGAATAAAATGGAAAATCAAATACAGGAGTCTTACAGGACTCCAAATGTGCAAAATTACAGACCCACATCAAGGCACATTATAATGAAAATGCCTAGCATACAGAATAAGGATAGAATTTTAAAGGCTGCGAGAGAAAAATATCAGATTATATATAGGGGGAAACCAATACAGACCTTAACTGATTTCTCAACCCAGATTCTCAAAGTTAGGAGGTCCTGGAATAACATATAACAAGCTCTGAAAGAAAATGGATGCCAACCAAGAGTTCTATATCCAGCAAAATTGTTTCAGATTTGAAGATGAAATAAAGCCTCTAATGTCATCTTACTTTCTGCAGCTTTCTAATTTTAAAAACTTATAAACTCTCAATTTACTGTGATTAAATTTCATTAACTCCTCTTTTACATTCTTGGGGTATTGGTAGTAAAACAACAGATAAATAAAGCATTAATTCCAAATAAAATACCAATGCCTAAAAATGTTATTTGAAATTAAATATTGAGTAGCTATTATACAGCCTAGCACTATATTACCTATATAAAGACAAAAAGATAAACTTTGTGAGAAATGACAAGTGACTAGCATAACTTTGGTTGTTTTAATCAAATAAAAGGTACTAAACAGATTATTTCCATTATATCTTCCTTAGAATGGTACTCTATCTCCACATTTCTAGAATAAGAGCACTTATTACAACTGGCATTCAGAAAATCTCAGTTATTTCACACACTTGGTTCTTCATGAACTTTCCATAGTTATTTTCACCAAATTCTACCATGAGGAACTGCCAAACACTTCACTGATAGATGCTACTACTGATTGCAGATGCTACTACTCTTGCAAATGAACCAAGACTGACAAGAATATTTTTTGTTCTCCTTTTAAAACCCAATGAAAATGTACAAATGGGTCTGGGGTGTAGCCCAGTGGTAAAGAACTTCCCTAGTTTCTACCCTCAGCAGCTTGCAAAAAAACAGTTTTCATCAACTCTGTTGGCACTATTCTGAATATCTCATTTTAAAAACACATTCTTTCACTATCCAGAGGGTTCCATATTTCATTTGCTGATTTATAACCAACCATTAACTGAGAGTGAGTGACTCCTATGGCTTAGGGCTAAGATACTGCTTGCGGCTCTAGGTATACAGCACTAGATAAAAAAAGTCCTTGCTCCCCTACAATCACTTTTCGAGAGTCTGGTAGAATGGGAACAAAAGTTAAGAAAATTAACATGAAACCATCAAGTATTGCTAATGATACAGTGACAAGGAGACACAAAGACAAGGAATGACTTAAGATTGAAGCATCAAAGAAGGCTTCTCTGAAGATGCTGCATTCATTAAGCCGAGGTCAGAATGACATTTACCATAATATTTTGCCTGTAAATGTAAACCTCTGTTGGTAGGCCCTCAAAAAATGATAAATCCATGTAGTTATTTCTAAAATATATACTCCTTATTGAAAATGAATCACATGCTTAATATTAAAGAATATAGTCAGATTAGTTTGAGTTGTTATAGTATACCTATCTATACAATATTTCAAATGCTAACATCTCACACTATCGAAATTTATAAGTTTTTGAGGAAAAAATCTCTCCTAGTCTCATTATGTATTGTATAAATGCATATATAAAACATAGTATTTACATGCAATTTTATTACATTAATAAAAATGACTACCTCATCCTATAGAAGCTGAATCTGATTTGAATCTGTAGAAAGAATGAACGTTTCTTTCTATAAGACAGTACTTCATCTTACTTCCTTTATTCTGAAGCCCTGACCTAGTAAAAAATTCCAGGCTATTGGCAGCAGGACTTCCGCTTGTTCTCAACTGCACTCATAATTTTACTTCTAAGCCTGATGTCTGAATATCTGAGTACTTATAGTTTTTTAATTAACAAATTCTTAGAAAACTAAGAATTATAATTTTTACAATTCCTGATTATAGGATAAAAATGACAAAACCTGTTAGCATTTGGAAGAAACAAACCTTTTCCACAAAGATTGTAGGGACACACCTTAAAATGGCGACCACAATAACAACACCCTCGGGGTATAAGACCCCTCACCAGTGGTACCTCCAAGGTGGTGGCCTAGGATTGGCCCATTCGACTTCTGTGAACGTGAGCAGCTCTGGCCACCATTAAATCTTAGGAGACCTTTGTCCTGCAGGCTTTGATGTGTGCTGCATGGGCTGTTTACCTTTAAGGTGATTGGCCCTGCAGGTATCTCCTCTCCTTTGTTTTTTTTTTTCCTCATTCACCGCCCCCTCATATATCTGTTCCACCTTTTCATTAAACTGAGATACTGCTTCGACAGACTCCCGGCTGGTGTGCGTTTTTCAGCCCTCGACACTCACCATCCTGTTTGACCCCCGTCCCCCCCCTGGCTGGTCCAGGGAGGGCACCCAACCTTTGTTGTTCGGTGCGGAACAACAAAAGATGAAACTGAAAAATAAAATGGGAAATATGTTAAATATAGAAAGTACAATGAAGGACATTCTATAATCATGTTCTAAAAAGTACACTGAAAAGCATACTTTGTAGGTAAGAAGATCACAAACCAAAATGTCAAGAGTGGCGTAAAATAAAAAGTACGCACAGCACACATTTTGAATTTTAAATACTTTGAGATCAGAGAGAGGAAAGTCATCGTCTTAAATATCTCCCCTAACTGCAGGCTATTTTCACCAGTGCTATGGTGCCAATGTAGTTGAAGGAGAAGGACAAGAAAAAGAAGTGTCTGAGGAAAAAAATGGCACTTGCCCCACACCTTTACTCTTAGCCCTCTTTTATGTTGCCTAATTAATGACATCCCATAATTCAATGATTTGCCAACAGAAAAAGTATTGTGTTGCTAATTTAAATATGGAAACCTTAAGTTCATGCTAAGGAGGTCCTTTTGTGCCCTCCAAAAATGAGGACCAATTAAATCACAGAAAATTACTCTGTTGTGTCAGGTTATATGGGCAATGACCAAACAGACTCCATTTTACCCTGAGACTCCATGTCATGAAGGAAATGCTCCTCCCATTGGAACACCCAGCCTCTGTCCCATCAACAGTTGCTTAGCATAGCATGTTTGGCAACATAAAATGGCAATTCTTATACAGTGTAAAATTGTTCTCTTTCTGGTTACCATTTTTCCTGGACAATGCACCCTGTCAGAGAATGACTATCTAGATATTAGTAAACATTCTTTAACTTGTACTCAATGAGGGTTGTTTTGACCCATTTCCCCTTCTGCTTATGATTTTAGATCTCATGATGTTTGTAGTTTTAATTATAGCAAAAATTCTTATGATTAATGTACTGACATGCTTTACTTACGGTATTAAAAGGTATACTCTAACCCTTGGAGAGGGTCGAGGGGTGTAGACTTACAACCTGCCACTCCGTCCCAGCCACTGGTTAATAAAGATGGTTCCGTCTTCTGCTTTAAGAACGACTGGGTGATTTATTACGATCTCACCATAACAACTCACATTTAAAATAATAATCTATTCAACCACTCAAAAAAAAAAAAAAACACTTTCAAAAGCTTTCAGTGAAAACATTATTTATTGGTATACACACATTTCAAACTTTTAAATTACATGTATCATGCAAAACTGTCTCACATTTGTCTAACTTCATTGTGATGATCTTATTTTGAGATTACACATTTTAAAGTTATAATGACTATAATAGTAAAAATAATTAAGGAAAATGATTCTCCGTGAAATAAAACACTGCAGCAAATGAGAAAGTATTGTTCATATGTTTTGTACTAAGGTAGCTATTTTGGAAGACTACTGGACACAAAAATGGCAGTTATTTTTGTATGTACATCTATAGGCACTCCACATAACTGATAGAAGAAACCAGAAAGAAATCTAATTTTACAAGGTTGGTTACTTTTTTTCTCCTGTTTTGTTAATCCAAAACAGGGCAATGCCCTTTTATTTAAAATGTTCATTTTTGTTAGGCCTGGTGGCATGCACCTTTAATCCCACCTGCTCTGGAAGCTGAGGCAGGAGAATAGCTTAAGCCCAGAAATTTGAGGCCAGCCTCACAACATAGTGAAACTTCTTGTCTGAGAGAAAATTAAAAAGTCATTTCTCATTTCTTTAGGAAAATGATTTTGCTGTTTAGAAGGTAGCCCCCACCCAATAGTATTTTTTAATTGAACTGTTATTCATGTTTTTTGTGGTGCTGGGGAATGAACCCAGGGCCTTGTGCATGTGAGGCAAGCACTCTACAAACTGAGCTACATCCCCAGCTCATTCATGTTGTTTTTAATAAGTGGAAAGAAATATGGCTTCCTATTGTGACAGGGAAGACTTAGGAAGAATCTTTTTCCTCTATGTGACACTGAGAAAAATTCTTTGAAGTGGGGAGATCAATACTTTGATTCTGCAGTAGTTCTAGTAGCACACCCAAGATTAAAACTCCTACCTAGCTCACTCCTTGAAATAACCAGTGATCCCAGGGAAAGGTGATCCCAAAATCTCTCAGAAACACATTCAAGTCAACTGGTAGAGTGTAGGTACCTGAAAGTGGAATGCTTTTTGGTATCAGGTAACAAATAACAAAAAGATAGAAATGGCTTTAGAATTAAGCAGTGGGTAGAGTCTGGAAGGATGTTGAAGAGCATGACAATAAGAACCTCACTTGCCTTAAACAGACTGTTTGTAGGAATCTGGAAGTTAGTGCGAAGGAGGGCTTGAAGGAAGTTAAGGAACTTGGTAGAGAATACCTAAATCACCATGGAGAATAGCTGAATAGATTGCGAGTAGATTATTAGGAAAATAATTTATAAATTATAAACTTCAATATTTAGTTATTTCCAAGCGAACTGTAGAAGGTCTGATCTGCTTTCTTTTTGCTGATTATAATTAAATGTAAATGTAGACAAATAGTTTGAGGGAAGAACTAATAAACACAAAGAATGAAGGACTTGATGACTTAGGAAGTTCTCAGCCTACCCCAATGGCAAGACACTAAAATGAAGAGTCATTGTCAGGAGAGCCTATTCTACAGAAAGATAAGGGTGTGGCTGTACAGTGTTTTGCTAATGCTCCAGAAAAATAAAAAGAAGTGAGTACTCAGTCACACAAAAAGCTCTCTGAATATATTAAGGGTGTGACTCACAGATCTCAGCTATTTCAGAAACAGCTAAAAATAGAAACGAGACTATTTAGGAAGATATGTGGATGAGTCTCCATCTAATGGAATGAAGCCCAAAGACATGCAGGAGACCCACAAGTTTTTTTGACAATGTTATACCATCAGAAAGTCTGCCATCTTAATCTGAAAAGTATAGACTATGACATGAAGGAAGGAAGAAACCAGGTGATAAAACGACTCAGCTGCAAACATGTCCTACTTTTTGAGAAAAGCAAAAATGATGAGATGGAGTCACAAGTCTAGAGGACTGAGCTGTGAGTCACAGATTAATCCCAGGCCATGAAACCTAATGGATTGTGCCTGGTTGGATTTGTAAAATTGTTGGCACCAGTGGCTCCTTTCTTCACTCAGTTGCCTGCTTTCTGAAGAGGAGTTTAGTTTAACTGTTATTCCACAGCTGTCCTGCCATTACATTTCAGAGCAGATAATTTCTAGGTTCAAAGGCAGAAAGGAATTATGGCCTAGGAATCATACCTAGATCGTCTCCTATATTTAACTTAGATGATTTAAATGAAACTTGGGTTTTGAGCTGGTGAAACTCAGGTAAGACTATGGACTCTTGGGTTGATGTTTTAATAGGCTGAAACTTTTGAGCACCTTTGAATGGGGAGAATTTACATGGAATGGATATGAATTTTTCAGAGAGGCATAATACTAACCTGCCTCCTCCATGTTCACGTCTTAATCCCCAAACCTGTGAACATGTAACCTTAAATGGTAAAGGCAATTTTGTAGATATGAATAAGATTATTGTGGTTCATAAAATGGGGAGATTATCCCAGATTATCTGGTTGACCCAGTCTGATCACACAGTCCTTAAAATCAGAGAACTGTTACTGGCTGTTGTCAAGAGAGATGCAATGGTGCTGGTTTTTAAAATGGCAGAAGAGGCCCCAAGCCAAGGAATGCAGGTGGACTCTAGAGGCTGGATGCTCAAGGAAATGATTTGCCTCTAGCATCCCCTAAAAGGAATGCGGTCCTGCCAAAACCTTAATTCTAACATAGTAAGATCATGCTGAACTTTTAACTTATAGAATTATAAGATAACAAATCTGTGTTATTTTAAGCTATAAATTTTATAATTTGTTTTGGCAGCAATACAAAACTAACCAGAAGTGATGATCAAAGGTGAAGTGGCATCTGAAAAAAAGAAAAGCTTTTCCCTCATTCCTGATGTAGCCTTCCCCATTTAGGAAATACTTGGCTTCAGCAGAAATGTCGAATATTTATGCCGGTAATTCTTTAGATTCAGTCTATATGACTTAATTTATATTCCTGTACTTCTATGGTAGTTTTATTCTGGAGTAGAATACATTCTGGATTGAGCACTTACAATAGTGTTTAATATATAATTGATCCCCTAGAAATATCTGTTGAATGAATAAATGAACATGATCAAGTCAGGCTCTGGGAGAGATTATAATTACTTGATTTTAAAGTGCTGTTTACCATATCTTCTCAAGAACTAATGATTTATATCTTTTTGACTATAATTTATGGTGGTCATAGTTCTACAAAACACAATGCCAAACATTATTTTGTGATGCTGAATCAGTTAACTAATGGAATGTGTAAAACCTTAACAGGAGAAATGATTATATGATCAAACAATTTGAAAATTAGAATACAGATACTTTCAGTATATATTATAGAAAAAATTTCAACTTATTTATCAAAAGAATTCTTAATGGCTGTTGGTCACTGCTGCATCAAGAAAATTTAGTGCAAATTTCATCAGTGTGTTTATCAAAAAGGGGTTTCGTTCATTTTCTCTGCAAACAAATGTTGCTACATTAACACTGGGCATGTAACAAATTAGTTTGCCTAGGAATTTAAAAAGCTATCAACAGAAGCCAGCCCTGCAACTACAAAGTCAAGATGTAGTCCTAATCCAAATTCATCTAAAGGCTGGAAATAGAATAACAATAAAACCAAAACTTATCTGTAGAAATGATAAAAATAATTTGGTTGTTTTTATGCTGGAAGTATCCTATTAATATGGCACATTACCTATTCCTATATGCTACTGCACAAACAGCAGCAATATTATTTTAGTTGCTGAAGTATCACAGTGTTAAGAATATCTGCTTCTTGTAATGTCAGGCTTTCATCTGTGAGCACTTTATTTGGAAATGAAGTCACCAGAATGAAGTCAAGAGTTGCAAATTCAGGACGGGACTGTATAATAAAGTCCCGAACATCAAGGATCCTGAAGAAATAAAATAAAAATAATTTGTTATACAAAATACATATTTCCATGCAAGCTGTTAGCTAGAATCGATAATCATAATTAAAAAATTATGTAATTCCAACTGTGATTTAAAGGTGCTGTAACTTAAGCTGGATATAGCTCAATTTGTAGAGTGCTTGCCTTGCATGTACATGGTCCTGGGTTCGATCCCCAGCACAAAAAAAAGGAAAAAAAAAAAGTGCTGTAACTTTCTTAAATTAAAATCATTTCAATGGAAGAATTTCTTCCATCTTGAGTTGAAATACAAAGATTAACTTTAGAGTGTATCTAAAATAGTTAATAACACAAACTATACCACATATACTAAGAATCTGCTATAAAGTTAATCACATCTAAAATTATCATAAATTCTTTAAATGAATAAAGTCCAAATAAAGTTTTACTATATTAAATTAAATCTGATTCCACTTCATATGGTTTTAACAACAATGTAAAACTACACTCTGATTTTTGTATATCTGAATTAACATTAATATTTGGATGGTTTACAGGGATTACCATCTATTTCATTTCTTATGCACAACAATCATCTCTCTTTTTGGTACTGAGGATTGAATCCTGGGGTGCTCTACCACTGAGCTATATCCCCAATCCTTTTTGAGTCAGGGTCTTGCTAAGTTACTGAGGCTGGCTTCCTATGTCAGCCTCCCAAGACCCTGGGATTAAAGGTGTGTGCGACCATGCCCAGCAGCTATTATCCTTGTCAATATTTTTTTTCTGACAAAAATTTACTTTGAAAGTAAAGGTACAGAATTTTCATGTTATATACAGTGTTACTGGGTTTAGTAACAGCAAACTAGACACTTGGCTGGTAAAGAAGCTTACCTGTGTGTACTATTGAATCTTTGAATCAAACGACTTCCATCTGCTAACCTGATTTGAATTTTTGTAGTTGGCACTGAATCATCAATAAGAACAACTGCATTAAGTATTGACTTATCCTCTTCTTCTGGGGAGGAAGGTGTACTGACTATTTCAGGTGTAAGGCTAAGAAAGAAGAGTTTAAGAATTAGAATACAACTGAACATATAGAACATGAGCAACTGAAGACAGTGAACACTTAGATCTATAGCTGGTTCTGAAATGATCCTTCATATGACTTCTGGACAAAGAAGAATATGATTTCACTTGAGTTTCCTCTACTTCTTTCAATCTCTTTTATTATATTAAAATTCTTTGGAATCCTATGATTCTCATTTATTTAATATCTCTCAAAAATCTAAGATTGCAACCTTCACACCTTTATTTCTGTGATATTTCAACAGACTGTTTAGCACAACAGTTTAGTTAGGAACCAAAACAACTTTGAGTTGGTGTCAAAGAATGACTAAGAACAGATAAATGTGATTTCAAATCCCAGCTGTTAACTGTGTAAAATTAAGTAAATTTCTTTGAATTTTACTTCTATCCTTTATAAAATGGGGGAGGGGAAGATAATACTGTTATGAAGGTATGCTACCCCAGGATGTCCTTAATATGCTGCCTAGAAAACAATGTCTCAGATGGCAAATATTATTGCACATATTAACAGCACTAAACTATTAAATTTGGCTAGTATTATTTAAAAATATCTGATTTAGGTAGTTACTTCTTTGCAAAAAAGAAAAACCCAAGTACTAATGAAGAATGTATTTTTGTTCATGGCGATACATTTATAGTCAAGTTTCTTAGAACATCTTATCATTTGAACCTGATTACTAGTGA
This sequence comes from Glaucomys volans, assembly GCA_020662805.1. Classification (NCBI taxonomy): domain Eukaryota; kingdom Metazoa; phylum Chordata; class Mammalia; order Rodentia; family Sciuridae; genus Glaucomys; species Glaucomys volans. Next base: position 87,506 of record JAJEJO010005714.1, read on the forward strand.
CCTTAGCATTGCTTTCTAATGTTAATAAGATGATCAGTCAATGTAAGTCAAAAATTTATGTCAAAAAGAAAGTACTCTTAGCCAGGCACAGTGGCGCACGCCTAAAATCCCAGCGGCTTGGGAGGCTGAGGCAGGAGGATATTGAGTTCAAAGCCAGCCTCAGCAATGGCAGGCACTAAACAACTCACTGAGACTCTGTCTCTAAATAAAATACAAAATCAGGCTGGTGATGGAGCTCAGTGGTTGAGTGCCCCTGAGTTTAATCCCCAGTATTCCCCCCACCCCGAGAGTGTTCTTTGGGTTATAATTAAAACAAACGGAGCCAAATCCTTCATAAACATAAAATCTTAATATTCTCTCAGTCATTTTGAGGAATTCTTTCAAAGTATTGACATTTATTCTTTATAAATTACTTGGTATGAAAGTGCTATGAATATTTGACTTCAAGCACAAAATAAAACCAAACTCACCATAACTCACTCCCATTCAAAAAGTCTCAGAATATATAGGAAGTGGTCAATTCACTCTCCCTTTCTTTAGCTAACACTTTCTCTGTCTCTAGCAACTTCTTAACACACAAAAAAAGAAGAAAATAATAATTTACAATAAATGACCAGATATTAAGACATTTTTTGCCTCAAGTTTGGAATTGAGGACTTAAATAATTGCATGACCAAGCTGGTTTCTTGTGCCAACAGCCCAGTGTCCTTTACCGAAAGCAGAGGAAAGAATATCAAAGAGAAGACACAGAATGCCAAGGACCTTCCTCTCTCTACCTCACCAATAATCAGTTACATAATAATAATTATTATAACTACCACCATCAATATCACATTATTTCATTTCAATCCTGCTGTGATGCAATGCTGCATAATGGTTAACGGCATGGATCCTGGAGTCAGATTACATAGCTACAATCTGCCATTGATAAGGTGTGTGACCCTGGGCAAGTCACTAACTCTCACTGTGCCTGAATTTCCTTCTCGGCAAAAGAGACAAGAGCACCATTGTTGTAATGATTAAATTCATTAGGATACAAAGGCATTTCAGTGTTCTTATATAGTTGGCATTACTTGAAGATGGGCTATGGGCATTCTAATTATAATCCTAAGGACAACTCTAGAAAGAAAAGCTATCCCCCTTATCCCCATTGATAAATGAGGAAGCTGAGGTCTATTTTGGGCTCTTTTCCATGACATAAAACTGCCTCAAATCGATATTTCTGTAATCTAATGCTCTATGTTTAAGAAATTCTGACCAGGCAAGCTTCTTCTAAAACATGAAAGTAGGAAATGGGTAAACTAGGTAGGGAAAGATCTATCATGTGCTTCTTTTTAAAATGTATGTCAAAATAAAATTATATGAACAACATTTGAAACTAGCATGGATGAATTTGTAAGATAATATAGGCCCCCACATCATTTTATCAGAAAAGATTGAGTCACAGATCAAAAGACATGCTCAGAATCACAGAGATAAACTGGATGAGATGAAGATGTGGTATAAACCATTTCTGAAAATTTTAATATTTAGCTTTATTTGCTACTTAAGACTTCTGCATATCACTCAATAGATCAAACCACATTGATATTTTTACAAATTGATTTAATGTTTCAAATTTCACACTAAAAAGTTTTTTTTTTTTAATTTTTATTTTAAAGAAAGTGAAGTTACTTGGTAAAACAAGGTTTCTAAGCAAATAGGAGAAAAGGTTATGACCATTCAATTCCCTCAGGAGAAAAAACACATTTTTCTTCAAAGTCAACAAAGGTGAGAAGGATATATAGCAGACATTAATAAACTTGGATGCAGAGAGAAATATTAGGCAAGTTCTGCCAGGCACAGTGGCATATTCCTGTAATCCCAGAGGCTTGGGAGGTTGAGGTAGGAGAATCCAGTGTTCAAAGCCAGCCTCAGCAAAAGCGAGGCACTAAGCAATTCAGTGAGATCCTATCTCTAAATAAAATACAAAAACTGGCTGGGGATGTGGCTCAGTGGTTGAGTGTCCCTGAGTTCAATCCCTGGTATCCTGCCTGACTCCCACCCCACAAAAAGTTCCTGTTAGAAAGAACTCAGACTATCCTTATTTGCCAACGACATGATTCTATATTTAAAAGACCCAAAAAGACTCCACTAGAAAACTTATAAAATTCTTAAATGAATTCAGCAAAGTAGCAGGATATGAAATTAACAAAAATAAATAAAATTGCATTCCTATATATCAGTGATGAATCAACTGAAAGAGAAATCAGGAAAACTATCCTATTCACAATAACCTGAAAAAAAAAAAAGATTGACTAATCAGTCGAACGAAAAAGGTGAAAGACCTCTAAAATGAAAACTACAGAACACTAAAGAAAGAAATTGAAGAAGACCTTAGAATATGGAAAGATCTCCCATGTTCTTGGATTGTTCAGAATTGTCAAAATAGTCATAATACCAAAAGCGCTACACAGATTTAATAAAATTCCTATTAAGGTTACAATTTCATTCTTAATAGAATTAGAAAAAGGAGTCAAAAAATTCATTTGGAAAAATAAGAGACCCAGAATAGATAAAGCAATCCTCAGTGAGAAACTGAAGCAGGAGGCATCACAATACCAGATGTTAAATTATACTACAGAGCTATAGTAACAAAAACAGCATTGTATTGGCACAAAACCAGACATGAATACCAATGGTACTGAACACAGAGACAAATCTACATAAATACAGTTATCTCATACTAGACAAAGACACCATAAACTTACAATGAAGAAAAGATAGTCTCTTCAACAGATGGTGCTGGGAAAACTGGAAATCCATATGGAACACAACGAAATTAGACCCCTCTCTCTCACCTTGCACAAAATTCAACTCAAAGTGAATCAAGGACCTAAGCATTAGACCAGAGACCCTGTATCTACTACAAGAAAAAAAAGGCCTAAATCTTTATCATATGGGCTTAGGAACCAAATTCTTCAACAAGATTCCTAAAGCACAAGAAGTAAAATCAAGAATCAAAAAGTGGAATGGTATCAAATTAAAAAGCTTCTTCACAGGAAAGGAAACAAACAAGAATGTGAAGAGAGAGCCTATACAATGGAGAAAATCTGCCACCTGCATTTCAGATATAGCATTAACCTCCAAGATATGTAAAAAACTCAAAAACCACCACCAGAAAACAAAAACAAAAACAAAAAATCAATAAATGTGCTAAGGAACTGAACAGACACTTCACAGAATTTGAAATACAATCAGTCAACAAATATATAAAAAATGTTCAACATTGCTAATGATAGAGAAACTCAAAACTACACTGAGATTTCATCTCAGTCCAGTCAGAATGGCAATTATCAAGAATATAAGTAACAATAAATGTTGGTGAGGACGTGGAAAAAAGTTGCACTCATACATTGCTGCTGGTACTGCAAACTGGTGCAATCACTCTGGAAAGATGTACGGAGATTTCAAAACTTGAATGGAACTATCATTTGACCCAGTTATCTCACTCCTCGGTTTATACTCAAAAGACTTAAAATCAGCATACTACAGTGATGTGTCCACATCAATGTTTATAGCAGCTCAATTCACAACAGCTAAACTATGGAACCAACCCAGGTGCCCTTCAACAGATGAATGGATAAAGAAAATGTGGTACATATACACAACGGAATATTTCTCAGCCATAAAGAATAATGAAATTATGGCATTTGTCAGTAAATGGATGGAACTGGAGACTATCATGCTAAGTGAAATAAGCCAATCTCAAAGAACCAAAGGCCAAATATTTTCTCTGATATGTGGATGCTGACTCACGATAGTTGTGTGTGTTGGGGGGGTGGATTGGAAAGACAGTAGAATGAATTGGACATAGCATTCCTATGTTCATATGAATATACAACCAGGGTAACTCCACATCATGTACAACCACAAAAATGGGAAGTTATACTCCATTATATATGATATGTCACAATACATTCCACCAAAGGCCAAATGTTTCCTCTGATATGCGGATGCTAATTCACAATAAGATGGGGTTGCTTGGGAAAAATAGAGGTATTTTGGATTTGGTAGAGGGGAGTGAAGGGAGGGGAGGGGGAATGGGAGTAGGAAGGATAGTAGAATGAATCAGACATTATTACGCTATGTATATATATGTTTACACAACCAGTGTGATTTTACATCATATACAACCAGAAAAATGAGAAGTTATACTCCATTTATGTATGATGTATCAAAATGCATTCTACTGTTATGTATAACTAAAAAGAACAAATAAAAAAAAAAGTAAGTTCCTGTCAGGCTCTGTTTCCTCAGTAAGATTGGAAGAAAAGAAATCTGCAGGGTGTGAGAAGCACAGGTAGACTGAAGTCTTAGAAAGGAAGTGGCATCTGGGGTCAGTCACGTGAGAATGGGGAAGACTCAGTACTATCTATCCATCACAGCTGAGACTATCCCTGGCAGCACCAAGCCACACATGAGCAGATAATTCAAAGGCTGCAGTTAGGTGAGGGCTGACAACTGGGATAAGAAAAAGGAAAGGCAGGAAGGAGCTATTAGGCATTAGAGAAGAGAGCCCTTAAGGGTCCAGGGACCAATATGAAGTCAAACCTCAGGTGCAATGGCTGTATGACAGGACAGCAAGCAGAATCTTAGGAAAACAGGCTGTGACCATTTTTAGGTAGAGATTTGCTTCAAATTATGACCTTTATCATTATATATTATATTTCAAAAGCCTTTGGAATGCCCTCTTGTAATCAAACATATCAAAATGATTGTGATTTTCTAGGTCTTATTTGTTGGGCTCTCCTCTAGCTCACCAACCTTTATTTAATAATACATTTATTCTATCATTATAAAAATGTGCAGTTTCCCATCTATGAATTGTTTGCTACTGTTATGTGAGAGTACTGGGTAATGTTTTTATTGTGTTTAGATTTACCCCATAATTACTGGCATATCATAATAAAAATTTTTAGTTTTCATCAATGTAATTGTTCAGTTTGTAATTAGACTGCCATCCATGGAAGAAAATGAATTATTGCCCTTTCTGGTTTATTTGCTTCTTTTTATTTGTTTTGTAAACAGTTGCCTAGAACTCTGGGGAAATGAATCATTTTACAAAGTTACTTTCCAAGGAGATGAAGCTTAACTATTAAACTTTTATTTTAATATATTTCTTTCTTCTTTTTTAGTGCTAGGGATTAAAACTGGGGCCTTATGTGTTCTACCACTGAGCTAAACCTTCTGTCTCATAAAATATTTCTTAATGTAAAGCCTTAATGTAAACTTTAGAGATTCTTCCCTTTCTTTAGAATATTTGACACTCAGTCAACATTTGAGTTCATTTGTAGAGAGGCTCATGCTCACATTACCACCCAAATTTCCTTTTAGTTTAAATTTTCTACATATGTGAAGCTGAAAAATTTCAACACTACATTTCTCAGGCTCCCCATAGCTTGGTTTTTATAAGTCTACCCATTCACCAAAAAAACCCATACCAATATCTACCTCATATCTGAGGGTTCTCACATCCATGGATTGTCAATATTCCCTAAACAAAGTATAATAACCATTTACATAGTACTTACAATGTATTAAGTAATCTGGAGATGACAAAGTGTATGGGAGGATGTGCATAGGTTATATGCAAATAGTTATGTGTCACGTAATAAGAAATGTATCATTAGATGATTTCACTGCTGTGTGATCACAGATTATACTTACACACACCTAGACTGCATACATACCTAGCTTATATATGGACATATATGGGATAGCCTATCTGTTCTGGAGCTATGATGAACAAAATACAAAATCAAATAGCATGAAGAAAATAACATAATCAAAAGATGTGATAAGCGTGAGCTGTCTAAGGCTGCTGCCAGTATCTACAGCACACTGCCTTATAGTAAACTATCTCTTTATAAGTAGGAATGCACTCTAACAATAAAACCTATATTAAATAAACCAGTAACTTAGTCATTTTTTACCAAATATTTTACATTGTATGAATTGCATGTGCTCTACTTTTATACAACAGCACAGATGGTTTACTAGCACCAACACAAACATGTAATGTGTTGTGCTATGATGTTAGAATGACTATTCCACCAAGCAAAAGGGATTTTTCAGATCTACTATAATCCTATGGACTATAATTGTATATGTGATCTGTTGTTGATGGAAATGTCATTATGAAGGGCATGACTATACTATGCCATTTTATATAAAGGGACTTGAACATCCATGGATTTTGGTACGTACAGGGATCCTGGAACCAAACCCCTGCAGACACCAAGGGTCAAGTGAACTTGTTTGGTCAAAGTAAGCACTGTGAAATGGAAGCTATGCAGCTCTTCTGGTCACCACGGTGGTGGAGGTATTCAGTTGTTGTAGAGCAATCATGATGGAATGTTCTCATTTTTCTTCCCTAGCTTTGTGGGCACTGAGCAGATGATGGGGGCACAGCAGGTACTTTCTCAGAAAAGTGTTATATTATGTTTGTGTCTTCTGACCAAGAAAAGCTTGGCTTGCTGCCTTTCCCAGAAACTTTACAAACCCCCTATAAGAAACTCCTTACTACTTAAATTAGCAAGTAGACTGTTGTCTATAATCAAAACCTTGACCATAAGGCTAATGATCAAAAAGGCATTCTCACCACCAATCTTGGTCATTCTATTACATATTTCTTTCTTTTCTGTCATTTTATCAAGCTATCTGTCTTAAGGAAAAAGCTTTGTGAGAGATACTATCATCAGGTAACATTCATTTTCATGAATTGAATTTGCAGATTATAATGATTGGCTCTTCTCAGTTATTTTTCTTTTATACTACCTTCTTCAATCTAAATTCTGATTTACTGTATGTATTAAAGGATATACATTCCAATATTAATTCTTGGTTAAAATTTATATAAGAGAAAGAATATGTATATAGCAAATAGATGACTGGGCATTTTATTCTAATTAAAATCATAATCTCAATAAATACCAAGCCAAAGTGAAAAGGTCTAGGAAAGAAAGAAAATATGTTGGGTGGTGGGGGGATGTTTCCTAGTTATATAAACAAGAGGAGGGAAGAAATAATATAATTCAAAAGAAGCCTGGTTGGGCATGGTAGTACATGTCTGTAATCCTAGTAACTCAGAAGCACTGAGGCAGGAGGATTGCAAATTCAAGGTCAGCTTGGAGAAATCAGCATACAGAGCCCCCCTGGGTTCAGGTTCAATCCCCAGTATAGGAGTGTGGCGGGGGTAGGTCTTATCTATGTTGGCAGTAAAAAGACATGAAGGAGAAAAACTTCATGTATAGTTTGATTGGGTAGTGACAGGTTTGAATCCTAAAAAACAAAGCTGGGTCAACCCACATTCCAGGCTCTCTGCATGCCCCAGGAATCAGTATCTAACAGAGCAAAGTACACAGAAAAGGAGACAAGGAATAGCAATATATAAAAAAGCAATATTAAGGGGCTGGGGTTGTAGCTCAGTGGTAGAGTTCTCGCCTAGCACATGTGAGGCACTGGGTTCAATCCTCAGAACCATACAAAATAAATAAATAAAGGAATTTAAAAAAATTCCTTCCTATTTTGAGAAAGGAGAAAGGGAATAGACAATGTGCTCAAAATAAAGAGAACTTGGGAGTTGGGGATACAGATGAGTGGTAAAGCACTTGCCTAGTATGTGTCAGGCCCTGGTTCAATCACAGAACTGAAAAAAGAAGAAAAAGGACTTGGAAGGAAGTGTACTTGGGAAACATCACCAATGCCACAATTTCACATCATCTACAATATGTGGATGGAGGGTAATTTTTACATATGTATTTTATAAGATTTATGAAGATTGTGCTGTTACATTTTTATTATGAAGGAATACACTAATACATTATGATAGGCACACTGGTTTTTAAATTGTGCTCATCAGTCCTATGGGTTCTCTGAAAAAGTCTCAGAGACAATTTCCTTCTTTATAATCAGAGGAGCTCAGATTTTGCATACTGGGCTTTCATAATGTAAAGAAAAAATGTGGGTACGTAAAAGTCATTGAAAACCACTCATCTGGGCTAGGGATATAGCTCAGTCGGTAGAGTGCTTGCCTCACAAGCATAAGGCCCTGGGTTCAATCCCAGCACTGCAAAAAGAAAAAAAAAAAAAAAAAAAGAAAAAGAAAAAAGAAAACCACTCATCTAAGCACACTGCTCTTATTTAGTGCAGTGAACACAGCTTATTAGTTACTTATGGTAGACACACAAGCTTACGGTTGTAATGTAAGATATGCACTGTTTTATCTATTTGACCCTTTATGATTTTCCTTTGAAACCATGGAATCTGAGACATGAAAGAGCAGTGAAAAGCATAGACTGAGGAGTGTCAGGGTTTGAATCTCACATGCTCATGAACAACCCAATCATCTAGGGCAAATTACTGCATCTGCAAAATGGAGTAGTAATATTTCTATACATCAAAGAATTGTTACTGAGTTAACACATGCAAAGTGCTTCAAGGACCAGGAATGTGATAATTGCTATTAAGTATTAGCTGCTAGTAATACCAGATTTGCATGTCTGATTTTTTCCCCCATTTTTTAATTGGTGCATTACAGTTGTACAATGGTGGGATTTGTTGCTATATATTTGTTATGTGCATACAACATAATGATATAATTTGGCCAATAGCATTCCCCAGTTATTTCCCCTTTCTGCATATATGATTCTACCAGTAAGGTGTTGATATTTCAGTTTTTACTACCCAAGTCATTTTGGTATTTTTATTCTCAAAGAAAATTCTTGTTGAACAAAGAAATATTTTTCTCACTAGGAGTTTTACCTTCCAAGTTTTTGCCCTTCTCCACTAAAAGCCTTGAACCTCAGTCTAGGTTTTATGTATTCTTGATCCTGATGATCTTCCATATCCAAATTCACTTGGCCACCATGAACCAGTCGCTGAAGCTCCAGGGGAATCTCTCTTTAAAAAAACAAAACAAACAAACAAAAAAAACAACAAGGAGGAAGGTGGAAAGCTTTAGTTAAGTATTTCAAAAATTAACTTACACTGTTGAGATTTCCGTTATCGATTATAAGCTACACTGGAAAACAGCAGTTTTTAACTTATAAAAATTTTCGGGATGACTGATTAGTCCGAGTAGCTCTTTCTTATCTCACACCACTTCTTAGATATTCTCAACAAAGCAATGTTTTGGCTATCACTGTGACAACCAAATTTTTTTAAATTGTAAGATAGCAGTTAATAGCTAAATTAGTATTAGAATATTCCTCTGAGGACAAATAGTTAATTTGAGTATTTACTTCTAAGCTCCATGAAGGAAGGTCTGAAAACTAATAAAGGTGTTACTGATTACTGGGTTATTGGCGAGCACTGTTGTCATTCAGCATCAGGTGCAAGAGATGTGAGATACATGCAATGAGGCACTTGTCTTACACAATGAAGACTTGTCTTGGGTTCCACAGATATACCACATTCCCTTACAGAGATTCATATGGCTGACAACACTGTATTATGTCTGAGCCCAAATCTACTTCTATCCTACAAATAAAATATGCTTTTTGAGGTGTTTCATTAATATGGTTTGAAATTTCCAGGAATATCTACCACACAAACCGAGGGAAGACTATACTTTGCTTTGTTTGACTTGATCAATTCCTTGAATGCAATGCCACTTCTAGTAATTAAGCTGACAACTTCACATGCCTCATTATTCTGTTTTTATACCTGTCACATTTAGAGACGTGTTAGATCACTCAGAGATAAAAACTAACTACTATAAATGAAACTTATGCCTACTACTTATGGTGTGTTCATATTTGGGCATTTACAAACTGAAATACCCAACTGTGATAAACTATTTTCCTTAATTTCTTCGACATATTTTAGATAGGAGACTATATCCATTTTTGAAGAAATAATGTGTACAAGCAGAATATAAACGATCTGAGTTCTTTTAATATAGTGAAGACCATATTAAATATACTATAAAAAGGAGACAATGGGTCTTATATAGTTGAGAACTACTAGCTGGTATCATTCATTTTTTTCAAAGAGCCTTTTCTAAAACTTTTCTTGATAGTATTTGGTGATATAGTATGGTTCAAATTTTAAAATCTCTTAAATATAGCATTTGTCTGAAAACTAATCTACAAAGTTTACGGATTATTTTAACAAAAATGGACAGCTACCCACCTTCTCAATGAGCTCAACATACTGTTTATTGCATATCTAGGCTTTGCTTGGTATCCTGACATTATCTGTGCAGAATTTATTCCAAAACTTATGCTAATTCACCTTCTCAAATGCCTTTCCTTCTTGTCCATTTCAGCTCTGAAGAGTTTCATATCCCTCTACTTCAGCCGCTCTTCCTGAACATGTTTCATCACCTGGAAAGGCCCCACCTACAATTCCTCTACAGAGTGTAATCTACTCTGGTCCCTTGCTACTACTTTATCTCCCTATTTATAGTCAACCTTATGCAGTTAGTTGAAGTTCTACCTAGGAATGATCCCATTATCAGCTAGTGAAATCACAATGCAGAAAAGCTTTTATTATAGCAAAATCAATTGATTTCCCATCCTTTAGCAAGAAGGGCTGGTGAGTTACAATATTCTTTGGATGGGTCAGAGCACTGTATATATGGTTTATTTCCATAAATTATAACTTCAAACTAACCTTTTGAAATCTTCTGCCAGTAGTAATGTCACTTTAAAAGATTTCTAACATAAGGTGCTGAATTTCAGGCATACATGCAATGAGAGTCACCCTGTCAACAGTAAGCAGGACAGTGGCTTAGTGGATGGGCAGCTATGTGCTCATTAATACAATGATTTATTACATTAAGATGTTTCTTTTGGAGTTGAGTCCACAGTTTCATCAGATTTAAAATGGGGCTAATATCCAATGCCCATTCCCCACAAAGAAAAAGAATCATTTTTCCAGTAGTCAGTTATATAATATATTCCAGTAGCCAATTCTTAAAAACTAATAATGCACTACCAAACAGTAGTCTGTTTAAAATAAAAATGAAGTCCCACTCTAAATAACAAATAGAATACAAATAATATATCTTACCCTCTCTTAACAGACTCTAAAAATTGAGCATTTGTTGGGTCACTGTAAGGTCTCAATTCTCCATCATCTAAACTGAAGCCATTGCTCCACAGTTTAAGCAAAATTTGAACCTATTGGACAGAAATAAAAAGCTAAAAAATCCATCTCCACAGTTTTAAGTTTCAAATATTATATCTCAAAACATGCTATACCATTTATTTATTTAAAATAGGGAGCTATTTGTACTATTCTTTATTTACAGTTAAAAGACATGAAATCCTGTGTGTTTGCTTAGCAGATTTATTTTTAATTTATCAAATTGACAATGGTTGCAAATACCTAAGGTCCTGTAAGTGGATCCTGGACTTGAAGTACAATTAATCATGGGACACTGAGAAAATAAAAGCAACAAGACAGCACACAGCTGCTACCCTCCTACTCCCAAACTTCTCTTCCATCTGCACCCAAACTCTTAATATTCATGCCAAGGGGCAAGATTGAACTTCTGGTGACATCCCAAGGAAGTATTAATGTTTGAAATGAAATTCTAACTCCAAAATTTCCAAAGGCAACAAAAAAAATAAAAGAATGACTTTAGATGTCTACAATTTAAATTATTACAGAATATTGTTTATAATAATAATTATACATGTAAGTTCATTCAGACAATGAATTACACATTCTTTCAACAAATAGTTATGAATCTCTAAGTACTCGGCATGATTGAGATTAAAAAAAAAACCTTAAAATAGAGACTGAAAACCACATATTGGTCCTTTTAATTCAATGAAAACAAAAAGATACTATTAAGTTTAAATCTTAAAACAGATAGTTACTATAGGCAAATGCCTATATATTTTCATTTTGACTATTATACCTACATCTTGCAGCTGATTTTCTCCATAGATATATTCAGATCGCTTACAAAAGGAATTACCCAATCTGTATCCTCCACCTGTAAATGACTAAAATACACAGCAAGTGAGTTAAAAATTCACCAAGGTTTATTAAGCAAAGTGTTATTGTAACATTTGATATTTTAAAACTAGATAAATTATAATTTACCAAATTTTTTCATACTTTTTAGGAAAATTGTAGATAAAATTCTATTATTGAGAAGTGTACTTAAGAAATGGTTTCTTCTCAAAAACATCCGTGTCTAAAACTAAGATATGCATTTATACACTGAAATGTGCATTTTCAAGTATATACAGATGTGAAAACCATTTTATGATGTCTTATATGAGCTTTACAGAATAAAGGAAGAATTTTATAAATGAGTATACACTGCCTTGAAGAAAAGGCTCTATATTTTTAAAGTTTTTGTTCAAGTATAAGAAGTTAGCTATAATTTTACTTTTTGTAGTACTCACCACAAGGTCTTTTATTCCTGAGGTAGGAATAAGCTATGAAGTAAAAATAGCAATCCTTTTAATCACCATTTATATCATGAATGAGCCTTTAATGATCACATTGTTTTCTTTTCTATAAACTAAATCATATCAATTCCATTTTTCTTCCAGAATTGGAGAACTTAAATAAACTAAAATAACCTTAAGGCTTGACAAAGAAAATTTTAAGTGGTTGACAAACAATGAAGACTAAAATTTGTTTCATTTAGAATAGTGGTTCTCAACAATGAATACCAAAACTATCACGAAAGCTTTTTTAAAACACATGTCTAAGTACAACTCAAATCTATTGAGCTTTAATAACCAAAGCCATGTGGTAGTTTAGAAAACCTCCCCAGATAATTTTGATGGGAGGAATTACAGACTAAGAAATGCTGACTATAAAAATATATGCACAAAAAGACCTGAAGTCTTCAAAATACCAATATTATATAGTTGAAACAGTTAATAGAAGCTGTTTAAAGGCTTTGTAGAAAGTTAAGAAGGTACAAAAGCAGTGCAATGGAAAAAGGAGAGCCCCTTTCAATAAATGATGCTGAAGCAAGTGGGCATCCCTCTGGAGAAAAACAAAGTGTGCGGGTGTGCGCGCATGCGCGCACGCACGCGAGCTTAACCACTGAGCCACATCCCCAATTGTATCTATTTTACATCTGAAACAGAGTCTCACTAAATTGCTTAGAGTCTCACTATGTTGCTGAGCTGACTCTGACCTTGGGATCCTCCTGCCTCAGGTTTCTGAATCATTGGGATTACAGACATGTGCCACCTCACCTGTCTAGAAAATTGTATTTTGATGTAAACCTCACACCTTGTAAAAATTAATTCAAAATGGGCAATAGTTTTAAATGTAAAATGTAAAATATAAAACTTTTCTAGGTAACGGGAAAAATCTTTAGACCTAGAGGTAGATGAAAATTTATTAGACATCAAAAGCATGATGCATACAAGAAAAAATAAATTGAATTTTAAAATTTAAAACCTTTGCTTTGCAAAATACCCTGTTTAAGAAGATGAAAATACAAATTCCAGTGTGGGAAAAAATATTTGCAAACCATATGTGTGCCAAAGGATCCATAACGGTTAAAATATATAAGGAACTCTCAAAACTGAACAGTAACAAAACACTTCAATTAGAAAATGGGTGGAGCCAGTCAAGGTGGAATGTTCCTGTAGTCCCTGCCACTCAGAAGGCAGAAGAATTGCTTGAGCCCAGAAGTTTGAGACCAGCCTGGGCAATATAGCAGAACCCTGTCTATGAAGAGACATTTCACTGAGAAAGATAACAAAGACAATGGAAAATAAATACATGAAAAGATGCTCAATATCACAGGCTATTAGAAAAATGCAAATTAAACTAGAAACAACTAAAATGTGCCTCAACAGATCAACTCTTACACTGTGGTACATCCACACCACGGAATGCTACTCAGAAATAAAGGGGACAGAGAACTAATATATACAATAGCTCTGATGGAATTCAAGGGGATTATGCTAAGTGAAAAATGTTACACCCAAAAGTCATATATTGTATTATTCAATTTGTATAACATTCTCAATATTATAAAATTAGAGATGGGAAATAGATTAGCAGTGGTCAGAGGTTAGGGATGACAGGAGAGAAAGTGGTGGGTATAACTAATAAAAGGTACACCATGAGGAAGAGCTTTGTCGATTACACAGAACCACAGTAAATTCCTGGCTTTGATCTTATACTGTAATCATGCAAAAATGGTACCACTGGGGAAAACTGGATGAAAGGTGTATAGGACCTTTCTGTATTCTTGTTGCAAATTCTTTTGAACCTATTTCCAAATTAAAAGGTAAAAATTATGTACACATTTAAGAAACTGCCTCAACTTTCAGTCATTAGAAAAGATTATAATCTCATAAAATGAAATATTTAAAACATGATATGGTTAGAAAAACAATATTTGTAAATATTAAAAAATGAGATCAGACACAGAAATAGAATAGTCTTAAAAAAGCACTGACCTTGGATTTGTCATCACTTGAAGATCTTGTGGCTTCACTCAGAGGGACAGCCCCATGTTCCCGTGCCTCTTTGAAAAGTTCATTCACAATTTTTCCAGTTGACGGTCGAACAATATGTAATCCACTGTATTCATGTTCACCTGAATAAAACCTTTAAACATTATAGTTCATGAATAAAAATGTAGAACAGACATAACCCACTTTATACTAAGAAGCTACATAGTTTAATGAAATAACATTATATTAAATGAGGCATTCTTGACTCCTGTGAAGTATTTAAATTTTAAAACAAGATTAAGGAAAAGATCAAATAGGAGACAGCTCCAATACTTTTATTTTTAAAAATTTGTTGTTTTTAGATATACATGACAGGTTATAATCTGACATATTATACATGGAGTGCAATTAGTATCCCATTCCAATTAGTATCCCATTCTTGTGGTTGTACATGATGTGGAGTTACACTGGTTGTGTATTCATATGTGAGCATAGGAAAGTTACATCCAATTCATTCTACTGTCTTTCCTATTCTCATCCCCTCTCCCTTTCTTTCATTCCCCTTTATCTAATTCAATGAACTTCTACACTTCCCCTCCCTACCTTGCCTTGTCATGGGTTAGTATCCACATAACAGGGAGAACATTTGGTCTTTGGTTTTTTGGGACTGGCTTGTTTCATTAATTTCTCATTGAGTTTGCAGAGATTCTGACAGCAAGTTCCCTATGTAGCATGGCAACTAACGTACTTGCTTCCTCCCTCTGCCTTCTGTGCCTGATAATCAAATGCACCTTTTCACAAATCAGGCTCTTTTGATGTAGTGAGGAAAAGCAGTATCTACAATCAGAAGCTACTTCATTCCCCCACAAGAAATCCACACTTAGTAGCAACCTACTCAGTGATCTCTAGATTTAGATAGTGTAAACACCTAATTGTACACAAAAAGGGTTTTATTTCTCAGAAATTTTTAGATTGAAAAAAGACCTACTCCATTATGATTCCCTGTTTTAAAACCAAATAATTTGGATCATGGTAGTTTTTTTAACGTATTTTCTTTTTTTTTTAATGTATTTTCTATGCAGTGTCATTTCTATGCAGTGCTTGTCCCCATCCAATTTCATAAATGCTCCTGGAGAACATAAAAATTTCCTTTACCCAAGATTAGTACTTTACTTTCATCTTCCAAGATTTTTTTTTCAATCAAGGATATTTTTAAATATAATAAAAGAATCCCCATGGAGATTATAGTATAAGATGCCAAACAAAGCTCATATTTAATCACTCATACCTCCCATTCCAGTTCCAAATTCACACTGAACTGACTCACAGAACAATACAAGGGCAGGATGGAAGGGGATTATCCCAGCAGAGACTAGGAATAGAGGTCACCTTCAAGATTTTTTCAGAATTAGCAAATACAAAACTGAACAGGTTAGAGGAAACATCTGATCAACTCTCAGTTCAATATAAGTCAAAGAAAAAATCCCCCTAGAGACAAGAGGACACTAGCAGAACCCCATTAACTGCTGTGTGGGAGACAGATTCTCATCCCACCAGTGCTAGGGAGAGGTACAATAGGGCCCAAGTTTACCCAGAGCAAGAGCCTATGGAAGCCTTCCTCTGTTTAGTACCAATTCACATAGAAATATTCATAGACATAGTTCTAAGAATAAAAGAATCATTACTTAATGAACCTGGCACTTCTGAACAAACTAAAAACGAATTGTAGAAGACTATATTCTCTTTTGTTAGTCTCTTTAATTCTCAATAATTATCCAAATTCTTAAATATACCATTAAGGCCCATACTTCCTATGTAACTCATTTTCTGGCTTTAAAGGATGTCTATCAAATGGCTGTATCCACGACTGGCTTCATAATTTCTTGTGTCCAGTGCAAAATGAAAACATAGGTCCCCTTATTGAAAATTTATTAAGGCTCTCAAGACAGTAAAGCACTAAATCAAGCACAGGGTGCTAAATGTGGGGCTCTGTGTGACAGCACAGGTCATACACTCATGAAGAACTTACCCAGCTTTTGTTAATATTCAACCTTATTTTTGACTCATCTAAATGTTGGTTCCTATCTCTCCTGTCATTCTGATTATATTCTCCTTTATGCCTCTTTGCACCTGGAATTTTGTCCCTTGTCTTCTATGCTTATCCAGATTATAATACTCTTTTAAGACACAACAGTGTACGAGGCACCTTATATAATTTATCTCATTTAATTCTGCAAACAATAACAGAATACAACTTGTAAAGGACAGTTAAGTTTTATGTGTGATATATAGACTTTTGTGGATGAAGATGTTAAGACAGATGTCAGACTCAATTTTGAAAAGTTTTCTGTGGATTATACACCTTTTCTTATGATATTATGTCTAAAATTTTAGACAATGACAATCTATTAGCTTAAAATGACAAAGAAAAATTAACTGTCTTGATTTCTAAAAGTGTTCAATGAGGTAGATATGAAAGCAATACTTCTGTACTAAACAAATAGTATAAATATAATGACACAAGGCAAATGTTGCTACTGAATGTAAAAGCAAAGGAACTGTACGTGTGCTTATGCTTCAGTGTTAGAAAAATATCATTTAGAAAAATGATTGCCAATAATTTGCTATACTCTGTATCTTAGGAGACTAAACTTAGTTTAAGTCTCATTATCTTTTAAGGGAGTTTATCCTTTTGGACACATAAAAATTCTAGCGATAAAATCTGAAGTACAAAATCCTTAAAAAAAAAAATCACATTATTGGTTGGGGATATAGTTCAGTGGTACAGCACATACTTACCATATGGGTTTAATCCCTAGCACCAAAAGCAAACACATTATCAAACTATTAACAACAACATTATGTCAGCATACAAACAGTAAAACCATTCATTGAAATATCTTAAGGATTATATAAGGATAGCAAGGAAAATAGTAATACATTTATCTTTTATTATAAGAACTCAAATTTTTGATTTGCTATATATCAAGAGCAAATTAAGTCATTCAACATATACTCATACTGGGAAAGCAAAAACCAAATATTTAATAAGTAAAACTTAGGTACACAAAAATATATTCAGTACTTTCAAAATTTGGGAGAATGCATAAATTAAGCAAGCCATAAAATATATATTACATTGTATATATGTATACACGTATATGTAACAAATAAGAATTAAATGATAGGATAGGATAGGATATTCAAACAATGCCAAGATACCAACCTGCTGATTACAAAGGAAAAAACTGTACATTACAATAGAGTGATGTGGTGGTCAGCACCTTAACCCAGTGAACATATCACCAATAATGGAAAAACTTGAAATTATATGATTCCTGATGTAATATAATAAAAAACAAACATCATCACTTATCTAGTTCTTTTGACAAAAATGTTTAACAAGAATCTAACCATGAGAAAACAATGATCTAGGAAGTGGAATATTTTGTAAAAGATTTGGTCTAGACTTGTCAAAAAGTCAATGCAATAAAGTTTAGATTCTGTAGGCAAGCTAAAACCAAACAATAAAAAATTAAGGAGAATGGTCAGGATTCAAAGATTCAAAACAGGAATAATCAGAAACAGTGTATGGTCCTTGGCTGGATCCTAATCCCAAAAAAAGGTTACAAGGAGTATCAGAGTATAGACTATATATTGTGGTATCACTGTTAATATTTTAAGGTATACTATGTTACCAAGGTTACAAAGATGTGTGGACTCGGAGAATGTATGCTGAAGAACATAGCAATGAAGTGTCATGATTCCTACAATTTCCTTGGAAATAGTTGAGTAAAAAATTCAGTTAGTGTGCACCAGTGTAATGTTTTAACAGTTACATACAGTATTCATTTGTTGAACTAACCTTTTGATTTTTTGCAGGTTTCAAATTTATAATATAAAAAGTTGGTAGAGAAGTTATAAATATTGTTTTTGTTTTCATTCAGGTCCATAAAAACATGTCATTTTTATCTTCCCTACAGAAAGAATGTGTAGTGACCAGTGAAATAAGAAAAAGTGATTTCCAGGGAATTTTTAAACCTTTGATAAAATCAGACTTTTTGAGAATGAGACATAATTAGAAAATTCAAGTTTCTCCACAGCGATGAAAAAGTTATAGTACTGACAAGATGTTAATGAAAATATTCATGGCAATAAAGTATAGTGGGTTCTCATCTCTTAACTCTTCAGCATTGGTTCTCTACAGTTCAGGGATTTTAGCAACAGAAAATACCATCCAGGAGGTAATGTGACAAAGCATGACACCACAGAAACAGACGTCGGAGGTTACAGTCTTCAAAGGAGGCAAGAAGTCAGAGAGGCTTCATGGATGGGCTTTGAGAAACAAATGAACTCTTAAAAACCGATGAAATTACACATTATTTTTGCTTTGGAAGGAAAGGGCCCAAAGATTTCATTGGATCCTCAATGAGTTCTATGACTCAAAAAAAAAGGACCACTGTGCCCAAGAAAAAAAAAGCATTCAAGTCATTTATAAGATGCCTATTACACTATCAGGTATTTTCTATACTATAAGGTAGTTTTCTGGAAGTTTCTTTTAGCATTTTGACTATAAAAATTTTAGAAATAGTACCCAAATAATATTAATTTTAAGAAGTCATTGTTTAAAAATCCCAAGACCATTTAAAATAATTTGGGATTAGTAAATTTAAAAGATTATAGTTTTTTTCTTTTAAAACAAAGCTTACCTTTGGGGTGGTGTTCGTGGGCTCTTAAAGATTGTAGCTTTAGGTCTATCAGACTTGGAAGATTTGCATTTCACTTCATCTTCATATAATTCTGCCAAGGCCAACTACACAATAACAGACTTGTTATAAAGCATAACACTGGAAATAAACTCTCCTATAATACTTACAAATAGAATATTAACTTGAAATTGAGTGGGAAAGACTTCTCATGAAAAAATGAAGACTGTTGCTTCAAAAGATGAACCTTTCCAAACTAAACTCATTGTGTATCCCATTTTATAGAATTATCCAAAATTCCACATCTATAAATGCAAATTGAAGTTGTAATAATTGCTTATTACCAAGTTTCAAAAACTCATACTAGGTAAGAAATCATTTAAAATTCATATCTACACAATTCTCCAATTCTTTCATTTTTTTTGTTGCTTTTGAGGCAAAGATTTATTTGAAAGTAAGACATATATACTCAAGGGAAGAAGTGGGCTATCTGGAGAATGAGAAACCTTAAGAATTCTTGAAAATGTTTCACATGATGTCAACTGATTTCATCAGATCTTCTAAAATAAACTGAGGTATTTTCATATTTCAAGCACATAAAATTTTTTTCAAAAGTATTGCTTAAAAGTCTACCAGATACAAAAAATGCAGTCTGTAAAAATAAAGTTTTTTTAAAAGTCTACCAGATATACGATTTCATCAAACTTAGCAAAATGAGTTTCTGAAAAATATAAGACAATGAATTATGTATGTGTATATATATGGTTTATGTACCATATAGCAACATTACCAAATTATATATTATAGATATATACCTGGATATCTTCAAAATGAAATAAACAAAACCATATTTGTTCTTGAAATGGATTTCAAAAACAGTATTCCAAATATTTCAGTTCTTTTCTTTTCTCTTTTGACATCTGGACAATAACTCAAATTTTCTGTCCCTTGTGGCTAGGCTATTCAATTACAACCAGCATAACCATTGTCCTTAGAATTTTTTAGTCAAAAATAAAGAAGACTGATAAAGTGCTCCTTTCGGAGGCACAAAAGATATGAAAAACGGTTGACTATGGTAGTAGTCAATGTATAAAATCTACATAAAAGACAAAAATGAAAGGCTCTATTTTTTCTAATTTTTTTAATCCCACCCTACCCCCTCACAGGTACAACTATTTTCATATTTCTAACATGGAATTTTGCTAGAAATCCAAATTACAAATTGCTTTGTAATCTGAAAAAACTGAATTCAAATCTTAACTATGTAATTGTGGGCAAATTATCTAAGCTCTTTTAGCCTTAGTTCTCACATCTTTAAATGTCTATAAAAAAACTCATAATGTATGTAAAGCACAAAGCAAGTTGGCTACATTCCTAAAAGATTACTTTAAAAATGTTTCACACTGATTGTATCAGTGATTTATTTTTCCCCAAGATTTCTTCCAGCAGTCCTATCTATCTGTTTACAGCTTATTACCCCAACTCTGAAAAAAATAAATGGGTGAGTAAGGGGAGAAAACCTGATCAATCACTTGGCTCTAAAGTTTTCAGCAATTTTACCTCCTTGAAATCTCTTCATTCAGAATAGTGTTCTTCTTGGTCAATTATATTATTTCAGCTCTAAGAATTACTGTTATGCTATTCTTATTCCCATTGATGCCAAATGTTATCTGTATTTAAAAGGCCCTGTTATCTGTATTTAAAAGGCCCTGAAATTAGCTTTTCTAATTTCCTTAACTAAATATTTTTCTTTTCTAAATCCTCATAGCATATGCTATCTTCTTAACAATATTTATATTATGCATCATATTGTTATTACATGCTACGTATCCCTTAACTTTCAGGCTTGTGATCAGAATGTTTCAGATTTCAAAGTTCTAAATTTTGAAATACTGCACAGAATTTACTGGTTGAGCATCCCTAGTCCACAATTCTAAAACCTGAAATGCTCCAAAATCCAAACCTCATGTGCTAAAAACACGAATGATTTTGGAGCATTTTGGATTTTCTGATTAGGGATGCTCAACCTGTAGGTGTGTGCTGTTGCTCTTAGATTTTAAGTTTTCCAAGTTATTTCTAACATGGTACTTATTTGGCACTTAACATTCACATTGAGTTGTGTAAAGACTAACACATCAATCAGAGATATAGATTAATATATAGACATAGATTTTTTTAAATTGAGATATTTGCTACACTATTTGTTTTCTGCTTTAAGAAAATTTGAATAAATGCTGCCAATCAAATCATATTTTCCTTTTGTAAAACAAATGAATAAATAAAAAATGCCGTTGCCTCCATGAAATGTGAAATATATTAACAATATAGGAACATTGGGAGAATGATACTACAGTAGGGCATCTACTTGGCTGATCCAGTTATTTATGACATATCATTAACTTAGAGGTAAACAAATATTTAGAGGGAGTTGATGCCCTGTGATATGACATAAATTGACAAGTAAATATTTTAAAAGTGTAATTTATATATTTGATATAGCAGATGATATCAGAAAAACAAAATGTTATTTTCAATTGATCAAAATTAATTGAAGTGCTGTCAAAACCAACATACTAACAATAAAATCTCAAAATTTAAGAAGTGGTTTCTATAATGCAGAGAGAGTGCATCACGCTGGCACTCCAAAAGTTTTGGACTTTGGACCATTCCAGGGTTTAGATATTTGGGTTAGGAATGCTCAACTGGAAAAATCTATGCAAGAATTTCAAAACTTTAGGTTAAGGGACTATTTAACCTATACCAATAATCTTTCCTTTAGAATTTGATATGTGAAAAACTTTAAAAGAAAACTGAAGCAAAACAAATTTAAAAATGAGAAATCAAAACAAAAGCAAAGCAAAGTACCTGAGAAAGAAAAGTATGTAGCAAAAGATTAGCAATAAACTCTCAGCCTTATGGTGACAAGTGCTACAAGATGCAATAAGGGTTTATTAAACATAATAGCTACATCAATATCACCTGGGAATTTGTGGAAAAACCATATCCTCTAGTCCCACTCTACATCTAATGAATTAAACCTGGGGCAAAGCCCAACAATCTGCTTTAACAAGGCTTCCTGGTGATGCACACTAAAGTTGAGAACCAATGTTATAGAATAATGATATACAACAGGATTAGGAGACTTGTGGCAATTGTAACACAGTATTAAACATTCTTAATCATTCCTCACAGTATTATCAAGCCCATCCTATTAATTCAAATCCTATTCCTCAATATTGGCTATCCCTAATCCATCCTCTACCCCAAATTCCAACCTCAATATGGAAGCAAAGAATTAAGAACAGAAAATTTTTCCTTTTGACATTATTCTAAAGGAAAACTAAGACAGAAGCAAACAAATATCTTAATGAACTGTTAAGCTAAACCCTGTGTATGGATGAACTGAAGGGCACCAAAACAGACAAAAAGCTTGGAAACATTCAGAAATACTATTAAGCACTAGGGATGTGTTTAGACTTACTCTTGTCAATAACAAACTTTCCCACTGAACATTACTGCACAATTGGGGAGATGAAAGGGAACCAAAACAATTCATTCTTGATTTGAAGCTCCAAATGAAGATTCCCAAGTCTACAGTTTGTAAGTCAGGGACTCACAGTGCAGGAAAGGCTTTTGGGAGACAACAATGCAGCCCTCCTTTGGTGATACCTGAAACAATTCCTCCTGATTTAAGTGCTGCTGACAATTCCTACACTACATAACAGCTAAGATATACTTTCTTAGGAGTACCTTGGCTTGTTCCAGTTAGTGGTACATCACCCTTTTTCAAACCCTGAAATACTCAGTGCAAATGGTCAGGAAGTAAGAAAAATCTACTGAAAATTGCACTTCACTGGGTAGCCCTTAAAATAAACATGTCTAGATTAAACAAGATAATCCATAAGTAATCAATATCCATGAAACCAGTTGGGAAGAACATTATCCAATTCTTTTAAACTTTGATAATACACTTTATTTCTTGATATGTCATCATTTTCATTGTTTTTAAATTTCTTGCAAGTCTTTTATATCCTAATTAGATTCTAAGGAAAAGACTATCAATACATAAACACTGTATTTGATATACCAAATCACATTCATAAATTAATTAAATTCCTATTGACCTACCTACCATAAAGTAGTCAGATAAAAAAGAATCTTCCAATGTAGGGGGGAAACGAACGTATTCTCAAAATTAACATTTGTCAGAATATCTCAAATCATTACTCATTCATTAATCCACTAAGTCTGTAAGCAATTTGCCAAATACTAAGTGCTCATATGTACATAAAAAGAAGTGGGTTTAAATCAGAAAAAGGGTATGAGATTATTTTAACTTTAATGGCACTAATAGTAACTAAATTGTGAAAGGACTGAGCCCAGGTATAATACAGGGATTCTGTAGAGTTTTTTTTAATAGGCATTACTTAACCCCTACACCACCACCATCACTATCACCTGCAGATTACAAATAAAGGTAATGAGGACCAGTGAGGTTAAGAAATTTCTCCTAAATTCACACAACTATGAAGTGGCAGGACCAAAATGCAAACCAAAGTTGATCTAGTCACTAATCCATTTTCTCAACATCACACGATGCCCTTAGTTCTACATTAGAAAAGATGAGGTAAATAGAAGCGGTCTATTCCTTAATTTTATTTACTACTGAATCAACTACAGGCACTGGAACTACCATTGAGTTCATCTAACATTAAACTGCTCTCTTTGTTCTCCAAACTCTTCACCTTATAAACTACTTCTCTTAGTCCTCAATGACACGTCTTAAAATGTTATCCTAGTTCTCCAAAAAAGCATCTAGGTTTCCAAAAGGTAGAAATGCCTTTCACATTTCTGTACTGTTAAAAAAGGATATTGCTCAGACCCATTAAATTAAAAACCAAGCAAAACAAAGCCAAACAAAACCAGAACCAAAGCAGGCTAGGAAAACTTCAGGCAATAATGCGACCTGACAGCATTTGTAGAAAAATAGAAGACAGCACAGAAAACTTAATTCTGCTTGGTCAACAGCCATTAACACCTTAACTAGTTAACTGGCTACAGGACCACATGTAACCAATCCAAAGCTGAATTATGGTTGTTAAGTTCTGTATTTGTTTGGTCTGTTGGGCCCAGTCTAGATGCCCTATTTAAACTGGTGGACTCCTACAAACTTTACTTAATAACTTTCCACAGTATCCAGCATCCAGTATCCAGACTGTAGATTAGATATCCTATTTATCTCTGCATTTTCAAAATCTTAGCAGTAAGTTACATAGCAGGTGGTCAGTATGTTTGTTCAAATAAGTAGAATTAAAATGTGGCTGTAACTACAACTCTTCTGTCAAGATTTGTGGATTCAATCTCATTTATTTTTAATGCTAGGTCCTTAGAGAGGTTTACTTGTTGAATTTTATCAATGATTTTATAAGGTGACAGAATAAAGTCAAACATTAGCCAAGCAGTGTTAGAATCTGATAAACAAGAAGATTTGGTGCACTGGTATTTAGCCAACCAAGTCAACGTCCTATAACAATATAAAGTTTTATTTCCCCACTTCTAAGTGCACTGTTTTACAGACTACCCTTTACAACCACGTCGCACGTCTGTAGGATGAATTGCTTTAGTCTACCCCTAAAGAAGGGATACCTGATGGAAAGGAGCCACTTTTATATTTAAGTAATAAAGTCAGAAACGGCAACCAAAACAAGAAAAAGCAAGCACACATTATTACTTTCTAAGTGTCTGCGGATTTATCACCGTCCAAACTAAATGCTTCTCCCAAGTCTCATGAAGGAAGCTCGCCCAATCCCGCAAAATGCCATTCCAAACAGGTGCTTCTTGCACTGTACATGGGGTAAAAGGGAAACCAGGTACGCGCGCGAGAGGCTTGGGCACCTGTTTCCACACCCACCACTGTGCAGTGCACTTCCCGGGGGCGGCCCCCACCGCTGGAGTCTCAATTCCGTCCCCAGAGTGTCAGGAAAAGGCTCAGCTGAGGTCAAAAGCGGCCTTTGACCTGCGCCCGCTCGCGCTGTCGTCGGCCCGGCCCGCTGCAGCGCCCCTTGCCTCAGCAACTCGCGCACCTGTAAATCCCGCGCGCTCGGGGGCCGTGGCCTAGAAGACCTCCTCTCCTGCTCCTCGGGTTCTGGGACACCACCCTCCGCCATTTTCCGCCGGCTCGCGGCGCCCGCCGCAGACGCGCTTCCTGCGACTTCCGGGGTGGTTGCTTAGCAACTGCGAGAAGGGGCGGAGCCGTACTGTGAATTCGCGGGGATGGGGCGGAACATCACAAAGTGCGCAAGCGACCTCGCTCCCCCGAGCGTGAGCCTCCACCCTGTGATTTCTCGCCTGACCTGTCATCCTGTTTTCCTTAAAAATTCATCTGCTTCAGTCTGGAATTCACTCTACCGCACGCTTGAAGGCGCTGTAGGCTACCCTAAAGGGCAGCGATGACTGGCCAGTTCATTTAATTCAGCAATGAGAACGTCCTCTGCTTGTTATATCAGGTGAACTTTATAACCTCACCTGTCTAGGGGTAGTCAGATTCTCTCCTCCCTATCGAGGACTGAACAGCACATCGCCTTCACAGCACGTTTTGGTATTGGGAGCAAAGAACACCTTAAAAACTTACAATCTGGAGACCTTTAATCCTCTTTTACTCAACTCAGATGTATTTAAACACCTGTCACATCCCAGGCACTTTTATTACCCCGGGGTTTGAGAGCAAAAAGAAACAGTCCCAGTCGTTATGAATCTCACAATCTAGTAGGCAAAAGAAAGATGTGAACAGGCAATAACATGTAATTTGGAATAGAGTTTTACAGGAAGTGTTATGCAAGGAATGTGGGGTGGGTGTGAAGAGCGAATATTCCGTTGGTGTCTGCGGGGTGCACTGTGCTAGATGTTGAGGTTCAGAGAATACATCCCCCAAATATGCTGCTTTGGGATGTTAATTAGTTTCCCCAAAAAACACTTGAAAAATAGCAGGACCTTCCTTTCTCTTTCAGAAAGCAAGAAACAATCCTCATGTGAAAATGCCTTCTCTGTTCTAGGAGGAAAGAAATCTTACCACCAGAGACAAGGAGTTAAGGCTCAGAGAAGTCTCTACAAACAGATCTTTTAAAACTAACCCATCCATACCTTCTAGTTACTTTTCCAAAACTTCCACTCTTTGTTCAGTTTAGTAAAAAAACACAAACAACAACAACAACAAAAACAGGTACTTATTCAGATCTTTATTTTCCTTCATTTTCCTTGGGAGACATCCATGTACATGTAAAATTTTATTTAAAATTTGCATGCTTTTCTCCTGTTAATCTGTTTCTTTTATTTATTTTTTAAATTTACTTATTGATTCATTGAACACAAATGGAGTACAGCTATTGTTTCACTGGTTGTACACAAAGTAGAGTCACACCATCTGTGCGTTCATGCATGTACACAGGGCAATGGTATCTGTCACACATTCTGTTATGATTTTTACCTCCCACCCCGCCCCCACCCCTCCCTTCCCTCTATGCTATCTATCCTTCCTCCATTCTTGCCACCCTTCCCCCCCTCATTATGCATCCTCATTCATTTATCAGAGAGACCATTCGGCCTTTGGATTTTTGGGATTGGCTGATCTCACTTAGCATAACAGTCTCCAACATCATCCATTTACCTACAAATGCCATAATTTTATTCTTCTTTATGGCTGAGTAATATTCCATTGTATATATATATACCACAGTTTCTTTATCCATTCATCTACTGAAGGGCATCTAGGTTGATTCCATAATCTAGCTATTGTGAATTGAGCAGCTATGAACATTGATGTGGCTGCATCACTGAGGCAATCTGATTTTAAGTTCTTTGGGTATAGGCCAAGGAGTGGGATAGCAGGGTCAAATGGTGGATCCATTCCAAGTTTTCTAAGGAATCTCCACACTGCTTTCCAGAGTGGCTGCACCAACTTGCACTCCCACCAGCAATGTATGAGTGTACCCTTTTCCCCACATCCTCGCCAACACCTGTTGTTGCCTGTGTTCTTAATAAACGACATTCTAATTGGGGTAAGATGAAATTTTAAGGTGGTTTTGATTTGAATTTCTTTTATAACGAGTGATGTTGAACATTTTTTCATAAATCTGTTGATTGCTTGTAGATCTTCCTCTGTAAAGTGTCTGTTCATTTCCTTGGCCCATTTATTGATTGGGTTATT
>JAJEJO010005714.1:119852-146877 GCA_020662805.1 Glaucomys volans
ATGTTCATTAGAGATATGGGTCTGAAATTTTCTTTCCTTGATGTGTCCTTCTCTGGTTTTGGTATCAGGGTGATATTAGCTTCATAGAATGAGTTTGGAAGGGTTCCCTCCTCCTCTATTTCATGAAATGCTTTGCAGAGTATTGGAATGAGCTCTTCTTTGAAGGTCTTGTAGAACTCGGCTGTGAATCCATCTGGTCCTGGACTTTTCTTGGTTGGTAGGCTTTTTATGACTTCCTCTATTTCATTGCTTGAAATTGATCTATTTAAGTTGTGTATGTCCTCCAGATTCAGTTTGGGTGGCTCATGTGCCTCTAGAAACCTGTTGATGTCTTCCAGGTTTTCTATTTTGTTGGAGTATAAATTTTCAAAGTAGCTTCTTATTATGTTTTGTATTTCAATTGTGTCTGTTGTAATATTTCCATTTCCATCACGAATTTTAGTAATTTGGAGTTTCTCTCTCCTTTTCTTCGTTAGCGTGGCTAAGGGTTTATCAATTTTGTTTATTTTTTCAAAGAACCAACTTTTTGTTTCGTCAATTTTTTGAATTGTTTCTTTTGTTTCAATTTCGTTGATTTCAGCTCTGATTTTGATTATTTCCTGTCTTCTACTACTTTTGGTGATGATCTGTTCCTCTTTTTCTAGGGCTTTGAGCTGTAATGTGAGGTCATTGATTTGATGACTTTTCATTCTTTTATTAAATGCACTCCATGCAATGAAATTTCCTCTTAGCACTGCTTTCATAGTATCCCAGAGATTTCGATATGTTGTATCTTTATTCTCGTTGACCTCTAAGAATCTTTTAATTTCCCCCCTAATGTCTTCTGTTATCCATGTATCATTCAATAGCATATTATTTAATCTCCAGTTCTTGGAGTAGTTTCTGTTTCTAACTTTCTCGTTGATGTCTAATTTCATTCCATTATGATCTGATAGTATACAAGGTAGTATCTCTATGTTTTTGTATTTGTTAAGAGTAGCTTTGTGGCATAACATATGGTCTATTTTAGAGAAGGAACCATGAGCTGCTGAGAAGAAAGTGTATTCGCTTTTTGATGGATGGAATATTCTATATATGTCCGTTAAGTCCAAATTAGCGATTGTGTCATTGAGTCCTATAGTTTCTTTGTTCAATTTTTGTTTGGACGATCTTTCCAACAGTGAGAGAGGAGTGTTAAAGTCTCCGAGTATTATTGAGTTTTGGTCTATTTGATTCCTGAAATTGAGAAGGATCTGATTGACATACATGGATGCACCATTGTTTGGTGCATAAATATTTATGATTGTTATGTCCTGTTGATTTATGCTTCCTTTAAGCAGTATGAAATGTCCTTCTTTATCCCTTCTGACTATCTTTGGTTTGAAGTCTGCTTAATCTGAAATGAGAATGGAAACCCCAGCTTTTTTACTCAGTCCATGTGCATGGTATGCTTTTTCCCAACCTTTTACCTTTAGTCTGTGGGCATGTTTTTCTATGAGATGAGTCTCTTGAAGGCAGCATATTGTTGGGTCTTTCTTTTTAATCCAGTCTGCCAGTCTATGTCTTTTGATTGATAGGTTTAGGCCATTTACATTCAGGGTTATTATTGAGATATGACTTGTATTTCCTGCCATTTTAGCT
Source organism: Glaucomys volans (assembly GCA_020662805.1). Taxonomy (NCBI): domain Eukaryota; kingdom Metazoa; phylum Chordata; class Mammalia; order Rodentia; family Sciuridae; genus Glaucomys; species Glaucomys volans. The sequence goes on from JAJEJO010005714.1 coordinate 121,473, forward strand.
TTTTTAGGGTTTTTAGCTTAACTTTGTTTCTCCTTTGATTGACTCTTTAGGGTAGTTCCTCCCCATGATGACTGAGATTGTTATTTTTCGTTTCTTCCTCTTCGAATATTTTGTTGAGAATGTTCTGTAGGGCAGGCTTTCTCTTTGTGAATTCTTTAAGCTTTTGTTTATCATGGAAGGATTTTATTTCATCATCAAATCTGAAGGTAAGTTTTGCTGGGTATAAGATTCTTGGTTGGCATCCATTTTCTTTCAGAGCTTGAAATATGTTGTTCCAGGCCCTTCTTGCTTTTAGGGTCTGGGCTGAGAAATCTGCTGATATATGTAGCGGTTTCCCCTTGTAGGTAATCTGATTCTTTTCTCTCGCCGCCTTTAAAATTCTATCTTTGTTTTGTATGTTAGGCATTTTCATTATAATGTGCCTTGGTGTGGATCTGTTGTAATTCTGTGCATTTGGTGTCCTGTAAGCTTCTTGTAATTGATTTTCCATCTCATTCACCATATTAGGGAAATTTTCTGATAATATTTCCTTGAATAGATTATTCATACCCTTGGTTTGTATCTCTGTGCCTTCCTCAATCCCGATTACTCTTAAATTTGGTCTTTTCATGATGTCCCATATTTCTTGGAGGGTTCGTTCATGATTCCTAACCATCTTCTCTGTTCGACTTTGTTTTCAAGATTAAATATTTTGTCTTCATTGTCTGAGGTTCTGTCTTCCCAGTGATCTATTCTGTTAATTATGCTTTCTATTGAGTTTTTAACTTGGTTTATTGTTTCCTTCATTTCCTTGTTTCCTTCAAGAATTTCTGTTTGTTTTTTTCTCAGAATTTCTATCTCTTTATTGAAGTGATTTTTTGCTTCCTGCAATTGCTCTATTAGCTGATTATTCATAGCCTGAATCTACTCTCTCGTCACATCATTCTCTTCTCGGATCACTTTAATTATGAACATTCTGAACTCCCTTTCTGTCATTCCTTCTACCATGCTGTCTTTGGGTTCTCTTGATATATCATCTAGGTTTGATTGGGACACTTTCTTCCCATGTTTTCTCATGGTACTCGTGTATCTTCCCCTCTGTTACTTGAGGGGTGCTTGATCAAGCAGTGACCCAAGAAAGGTGCTGTCCCACTACCTCCAGGTTGGGAATGATCAATGCTTCTGGGCAGAGGCAGCCTCGTGTTGATAGACAATTAGATACAGCAAGGATGGGAGACTCCGTGCCTGGGTGTGGGCCTGGGCACTAGATCAAGTTGGGGTGGTGTCACAGAACTGTGCTCAGTGATGGAGACACTGGGCTTGAGAGCCCAGGCTGACCTGAACTCCTCGCTGGGGGTTCAGGCGGTGGCAGGTGGTTGCTCTCTCCTGGGGACACTGTAAGCTGGCGCCAAAGGCCCTAAGCTCCCCGCCAGAGTCAGCGATCCCAGAGGCTCCCGGCCGGACCTCTCCAGAAGCCGCAGGAGGCCCCAGGGAGCCGGAGATGGGCCCTCTCGCCAGGAAAGCTGCCAAAATGGCGCCAAGGAGTCCCAACTCCCTGCCGGAGTCAGCGATCCCAGAGGCTCCCTGCCAGACCTCTCCAGAAGCCACGGCGAGGCCCCAGGTAGCCTGAGATGGTCGGTCTCTGCCTGGGAGGTTGCTGGCTGGTGCCGGAGTGCAGCCAGTGACTTCAAAGTTGCTGCTGGGGACCCGCACTTACTTGCTGGCTGGTGCAGACCCAGGTTGGTGGCTCCGAAGCAGCTGCAGGGTCCGGCGCTCCCGGGTGGTAGCTGCCCGCGACAGGGCGGAGCCCAACCTGGCTGTGTTGGTTCCGGAGCGGCAAGTGGGGACCCCTTATATGTGCTTTGAATATAAAATCTCGTAGAGAGCCATATTCCTGCTGTTTGAATCCCGAGCAAGTAGGAATCCACGGAGCAAGTAGGAATGCAGCCTTCCTCTAGCCCGCCATCTTGAATCCCTATCTGTTAATCTGTTTTATCTCAGTTTAATTCTTAGGCCCAGCTGGACACTCAGAGTAAAGAGAAATTTTTCCCGGCCCAGAGTGTATTCCATGTGTAATCTCATCTATCTCTCTGTAAAGTTAGTAATTACCATGTTATACCTGAAGAAACTATATGATAATGACTAAATTCACCCTCTAGTAAATGGAATTCTAGATTCTAAATCTTGCATTTGTTTTTCTGATGCTCTTTTAAATGCAAAATTTTGCAATAAAAATCCCTAGCTCTTCTTTAGCAAGAATTGCCCGATGCCATTTGAGCTGGATCTTGAGGGGAAAGTACTTCTAGTAGAACTTGGACCAGGAAGAACCACAGGTAAGGGCAAGCTTAAGTACCAAGACATAGATATTTGAACGTATCATATTTATGTCAGCAGAGTGTTACATGGTTGAAGTTTGAGAGAAATTACAAAAGATGGTTATGGGGTAGTAGGGTAGAAACAGATCTAGACTAGCAATCTACGTAGGCTTGAGACAGATTCTGAAGGAACATGTACTTTTAGTAAGTGTTGAATGAGTGAATGGATAGATGAATGAAGACAATAGGGATCTATAACCCAAACTCAGATTTGACTCTTTGTCTTCAAAGCTCATTTTTTCATTCATAGAAGGTCAAAATCGATCAACAGAGATCTTCATCAGATTAGGACAGGAGAGGCAGAATGAAATACAGGCCTATATAAATTATTTCCAATTCCAACTTAAATGGGACTCATATTTGTGTAATTTCACTTATGCTAGATACCACTGAGGCCAAGATCAGAGGTCATCATAATACACAATGGCTTTGTTCTATCTCTAAAGAGATTTTTAACTTGGTTTTTTAATATTTATATTTAATTTTTATAGGAAATAGTATAATAGTTGAGGGCCAGGGAAATAAGATGAGTTTTCTCAAGTCATTCAGCTATTAGGTGGCTAATAAGTCTTAAATTCAGGTCCATTGCATTCAAAAGTGCATGCTTTTCTTTTTATACCATCTCTGTCTATGGGAGCTGTTCTGCATCTCCTGACACTGATGACTATGCCTTTCCTGAAATTTCCTCAGGTACTTCCGACCTTTTCTGACCTATCTGACCTTTTCTGACCTACCTGACCATTGCTTTTGAACACTCTCTAAAGTTTTATCTTCTATCTGCCCTCTAAATAATGTTCCCCCAGGTTCTGTCTTTGGTCCTCTTACTTTCATGCTATATATGCTTTTGCTATTCAATATCATCCTCACTCATACCTACAATTTACACACAGTGAATAGTAAGTAGTAAATTTACACTGTGTGTTTAAATAGTAGGTATAATAATAACATTTTTATTATTCACAGTACTTTTGTGCTAGAAACTCACAGGAAACACTGAACTACTGAGTACAGGATCATTGTTGTTAAGGGAAATACACGGTTAGGGTTCCTGTGAACTTCTGGTTACATTTTCAACCAAGCAATACATAACCACATTGTGTGTCTGTTTCTGCATGAAGACACCTTTTTAAATAAATACTGTTGAGTCATTAATATTGAATGCACAGCCAACAGCCAACTATAACTCCTTTCAGAAAGAAGGTAATCTAACACATATTTTCTCATTAAAGCATATCCACATAGGAACACTAGACAGCACTTCAGCACCACACTTATGGGCCATTTTTAATAGTAAAATCACCAAAGGAAAGCACAAATAGATTACAAAAAAGACTTTGTTTACAGTTTTAAGAGCTGAAGAAAAAAAATGAGTATCACCTTCTTTGACCTCAACTGGGAACATGTTCGTTGGGTGACTCAATTTTTGCTTCTCTGTGCATGTCTGGGAATGACCATAAAAGTACCACAAATATTGATTTGTGAGTCACAAATAAAAAAAGTTAGCAACTGGCAAATATGCAAATATTAAAACTGCAAATAATGTGGATTGACTGTATCTAGGATTCTCAAATCTATTTTTTCAGTACCCAGTTGTATTATTCCAGATACATGTTTCTAGTTGTCTTTCCAACTGATATTTTCATTTGGATGTCTCAGAGACATTTCATTTAAAACTCAAACCTCTCTTTTTCTCCTATAAAGCTGCTAACTTCAGCTAGAAATCAGAGCCATTTTTAAGTCCTTTTTTCCTTTAACCTCACACTTAATACATTTTTGGATTTCTTCTCCAGAGTATCTCTTGACTTTTCTTCTGCTTTTTACTCTTACCTCCATGCTTGTAGCCCAAATTCTTAGTTTCTCACCTGAGTTGTCCCACTTGCTTCCCAACATGCCTCTGCTTTCACTTTACCTTCCACCTTGATTATAGCATTATTTCTCAAAAGCATAAAGATGATCATGTTGTTCCTCTCGCTAAACCCCCACCTTCTAGAAGAAGACAACAGCTAACTCCTTCTTATGGAATATAGAGCTCTTCCTAATCTGTAGATTTTTTATTATTCCAGTGTCACCTCATTCTCTCCCCATGTATTTTTAGCTGTCTCAGGTCACGTATCAGTTTGCATATATGTCATGTCATTTTGCACTTCAGTACTATTCCCTTGGCATGGAATTTTCTTGCCCTCCTTATACCCAATAAACAGATATTCATCCTGCAGGATAATTTATTTGAATGTGACTTTCCTATATAACTACAGAACTTTGCACATAGTATTTTCATGAAGCATTATTTATTGTATTATCTGCTGTCTCTAGACTATGACATCCTCAAAAGGCAAATATTATGCTCTGTTCTCTATCTTCAATGCTTGGCCTGTAATAGAAACTTGATAATATGCCATGAATCTCATACACACACACAAACACACACACACACACACACACAAACACACACTCACAAATGTACTTTTTTTTTTTTTTTTTAACCAGGGATTGAACTCAGGGACACTCGGCCACTGAGTCACATCCCCAGCCCTATTTTGTATTTTATTTAGAGACAGGGTCTCACTGAGTTGCTTAGGGCCTCGCTAAGTTGCTGAGGCTGGCTTTGAACTCACGATCCTCCTGACTCAGCCTCCCAAGTCGCTTGGATTACAGGCGTGCGCCACCATGCCCGGCTACAAATGTACTTATTTTCAATGCTTAATATATTTCAGTTTAAAGTTCATATGTAAATGGATTTTCTCAAATCTGTTTGGCTATCTGTTTCCAACTTTAAAATTCACAGGATATAGGAACTGATACACTTTAATTTCAGTGGAATTTCCCAGCAATGTGTTCACAGATTTTGGTGCTTAAGTGAAAATGAACTTCTGGTTGAGTGAAATTACTCCTTTCCAAGCCTCCTAACCAGAAAAAGCCCATAGGCATCTGAAATAACCATTAAAGGATTGGGAGATTTTCAGCAGATGAAGATGATGCAAGGGCCTTCCAGACAGGGGACAAGGGCACAGATTCAAAGAGGAGAATGTTCAGGGCATGTTTGGGGAATGGTGAGAAGATCTGGCTTTAATGGAGGTTCTAAGTGGTTAACTAAAGAGCCAGAAATGATCAAGAAGGATCATAAATGCAATGCTAAGGAGTTTGGCCTTTATTTCTAGAAACTGTTGTGATAAATCAAGGATTTTTGGTGAGACGATGATAATATCTGACCATATGTTAATAATAGTACTTGATATATTAGATTGGTTTAGGAAGTGTGAGACCGGAAGTCAGAGAGGTACCAGCAAAATATTCTGAGGCATCTTCTAGGTGGGTGGTATGAGAATACAAGAAATATCAGTGTCAGAGGGTGTTATAATTTGTATATGAGGTGTCCTGCAAAAGCGTGTGTGTTAATGCAGGAATGTTTGAAAGTGAAATGATTGAATTGTGAGGCTATAACCTAATCAATCCATCCTAGTTTGAGTGGACTGACTGGGTGGTAACTGTAGGTAGGTGGGGCATGACTGGAGGAGCAGGTCATTGGGGTAGTGCCCTGGAAGGGCTAATATTCTCTGAGGCCCCTTCCTCTCTTTAGTTCTGTCTGACTTTTGGCCACATGGAAGTGAACTACTTTCTCTAACCATGCCCCTCCACCATGACATTCTGCCTAATCTCAGACTCAGAGAAATAGGGTTGACTGATCATTACATCTCTGAAATTGTGAGTCAAAATAAACTTTTCCTCCTTTAAGTTGTTCTTGTTAGGTATCTTCTTTTTTTTTTTTTGTATGGGAGATTGAACCCAGGGGCTCTCCACCACTGAGCCACATCCCCAGCCCTATTTTGTGTTTTATTTAGAGACAGGATCTCACTGAGTTGCTTAGGGCCTCACTAAGTTGCTGAGGCTGGCTTTGAACTCGTGATCCTCCTGTCTCAGCTTCCCAAGTGCTGGGGTTACAGGCAGGCGCCACCACGCCTGGCCTTGTTAGGTATCTTAGTCACAGTGATGAAAAGCTGCCTAACACAATGGGGATGAAGGAGCAATGTGGATTCAGGGCTGCAGCTCACCAGATCAGGTTTACCCCCAAATTATTATATGTGAAGATATTTTTTGTCTTTGGCTCTGTGAATGTTCTTTTTGAGTCTTGAGTTTTGATATCTTGTTTTTATCACAATTAAGTCTGCTACATTCTTATCTACCCCTTATATGCAGATACTTGGTTGATTGATAAAGAAACCTACAGATTCCTTCAAAATTATTTCCTTATACCACCTTATTTAATCCATTAGTATCCTTTTATTCTCATAAATTGCCTAGAGGTCTATTAATTTCTTCTATTTATAGTTTAAACTTAATATTAAGATTTTTTTTCTATGTTGGAAGTGGAGATATTTAAGACAGCACTCCAAACGGACAGTTTCCTTCACATAGGGAGACACAGAGAAATTGAGGTGGTTTTCATTATTTATGAATGAATAATTTTATAAGTACATCCTTCAACCAGTGCTTCCCAGTTTTGTTTTATTATTTTTGCTTCTAGTTAAATGAACAAAAGTAATCTGTGGCCTTATAGTAGGTGCATTTGAGCCAATCTGAATTTATTTTTAAATTTTCTTATAAGTTTTATTCTTTCATTGTTGCTAAGAATTATAAAAAATACAGATAAAATCTTAAGATTACTGTAATAGAGAGAGGTTATCACTCTAACAATGACAGATTAAGCTTCAGAATACCGGTAAGTGTTATTTTCACTTTAAGGGACCCAGAAAAATCCTGAGAGTTTTATTTGAACTTTGAATTGTTATGGTGTTTATCAAAAATATAAATAACTACCTGGGACAATTAGACTGAATGGACTGGAATGTTTATTTCATATTTGATGTTTAGTAATGTGGGAGATACCAGAAAGTAACATGCTTATTCCACTTTGCTAGGTTGTCACTTGATGCAAATGACAGGTTCTAAAGACTCTCACATTTCCAATGATGGCTATCAAGTTATCTGAGAAAAATCTGGGTCTATAAGTGTTGCAGTATTGCTAACATTACTGTATAATTGTGATACATTATTATTCTATACTGACTGTAATTGTGATATATATTATTCTACATTTAAGAAATGTAAAATAATAGTAAATCATACTTGTGTTATATATAGTTATTAAAGGACACCCTCCTCTCTCCTTCTCTCCCTCCCTCTCTCTCTTTGTGCAAACTGTGTGAAAATAAAGTGCTTTACCTTTCAATCTGGGCAACCATTTATTTTGGGTTCCTAGTTCTTCACAACTGCCTTCTCTAATCCCATTGTCATAAGGCTTAGTTCTGCTCCAGCTCCTCTGCAAATATTGAATCTGGCAGGTAGACTTTGTACCAGTCTCAGCCCTTATCTTTTAGTGAGGCTTGGAATGAAGATATCTCCCTGAAAGTAGATTTCAATATAGAACCAAGAGCCTCCCTCACTTCTTTGAGATATCAACCCCAGGCACTAGTGTGTGTCCTTGATACTATATGCAATATTGACTCTGTCCGTATGGCTGGTAATTGTCCTTTCCATTTATTCTGCTTCATAATTCTGTGTCTGTTTTGACTCTCCTTCAAGCATTTTGTATTGTTACCAGCCTTATACCTGTGCTCTTTAAAAAGGGCTGGACTCTGACCTTTGAATTCCCAACTCAATGAGACTGCTATTGTCTATTTGAGCTCTGTTTCTTCTGTGTAACACTGAGTTAGGGGAGTCATGAGGTGAGTAGTCAGTAAATGTAGATTGGCACACCCAATATGTTCTCTTCTTCTAAGGCACATATGTCCCTTGTGATGTCCATCTGTCTTTGACCAGTCTTTTGTTCTACTATTAGATTTGTATTTATGTTAGTCAGCATAAATTGAGTCTCTGTGAACAGAACACTTGACAAGAACAATTTAAAAGAGGAAAAGTTATTTGCAGCTTGTAGTTTCAAAGTTCTCAGTCCACAGATGGCTGACTTCATTGCTCTGAACCCAAAGTGAAGCAGCACATCATGGAGGAAGGGAGTGGCGGAGGAAAGCAGCTTACCTCACTATAGCCAGGAAGCTGATGTGGGAGAGGGCAAGGAGCCATAGGGAAGACAAACACTTATGTGGCATGCCCCCAGTGACCCACCTTCCCTGGTCATACCCTACCTGCCTACAGTTACTACCCAGTTACCTCATTCGAACTAGGACGGACTATTAGGTTGCAGCTCTCATAATCTAATTTATTTTACCTTTGAATATTACCCATTAACACAAGAGCTTTGGGGGACACCTCATATTTAACCATAACAGTATTATACAACCTATTCTGACACCACTGGAAGTAATACCTCTAATTTACTAATGTCTTTTGGGAATTTTGCATTAATGTTCATGAATAAAGTAGCCTCTAATTTTCCTTTCTTGCAAATTCCCAGTTCAGTTTCAAGATTAATTTTATTATGGCCTCATCAAATGGATGGGGAGGTATTTTTTCTTTTTCAGTCTCTGAATGAGCTTGGATTATAGTGTCATTATCCTTTAATGTTGGGTAGAATTTACTGGTAAAGGCATATGGGTCTAGATGTTCCCTGGGATAAATGATCAAATTATAGATCAGTTTATTTAATAGTTTATTACTTAAATTTTCTATTCTGAAGTCAGTTTTATACTTTTTCAATTTTCAATTTCAATTTCAAATTTATTTACATAAGATGATGTGTTAGTCAGCTTTCCATTACTATACCAAGTCCCTGAGGTATCAATTTATAAACAGAAAAGGTCACTTTGGCTCATAGTTTTGGAGATTTCAGTCTGTGATCATGTGGCCCTATTGCTTTAGGCCTGTACCAGCATATCAAAGTGGAACAGTGTGGCAAAGCAAAGCCATCTACTTCATGGCCAGAAAGCAAAAACAAAAAAGAAGAATAGACAAGGTCCCATAATCCCCTTCAAAGTCATACCTCTGTGACCTGAAGTCCTCCCCACAGACCCTGCCTCTTAGGGTTTCTCCTATCTACCAATAGTGCTGAACTGAGGACCAACCTTTAACACATTGGCCTTAGGGGGACATTCCAGATTCAAACTGGGCATCATGGGCGTAATGCAGATGGGCATATAATATCCTCTTATGACTATATATTATATGTAAGAACTGTAACAATACCCTTTTTCTATTATTGACTTTGGTTAATACTATTTTTTTTCTATTTCTCCTAATTAGTTTTGTCAGGGCTTTATAAATCTTTTTTTCTTTTTGAAGAACCAACTTTTGGTTTTGCTTATTCTCTTTTGTGTGTTTGCTTTCTATTTCACAGATTTCTGTATTTTTTCAACTTCTTTGAGTTTAATTTCCTATTTTCTTAACTTCTTTTGGTAGAGGCTTTAATTACTGAATTTTCAGCCATCCTTCTTTTCTCTTATATGCATTTCCATTTAAGAATGGACCAGCTTCAAATCTATGTGAACGATAAATAAAATTGATTTTATTTAAGCCATTGGATTTATTTTTCTCCGTTAAGTAGGACAGTCTTTAAAAAAAACTGGAAGGACTGAGTCTCACATAAAAGAGTGGAGACAAAGCAACATCTATAGTATATACAGTAGAAAATACAAATTCCATAGAGATTAGCACTCACTGCCAAATGGAAGAATGAGAACATGACCCACTTCTCCTCCCCGGCTCAGGGTGTTTACAAAATCTAGAAAAGTGCATTTAACTCTGCAAAGGAGCTTACGGAGTTTAGAACAACTCATATCAAGACCTTAGGAGGTCAAGAGACCCTGAAGGGCATTTGGGTCCATTTTGCTTAGCTTTGCAAAATGTGGTATTTTCATTATCAACCTTCATGAATTTATCCCTGAATTCACAGATGAATTCAGAAGCAGAATTCAGAATCCTTTAAAAATATCAAGAGTGTGTATCTAGGCTCTAGGTTTGTGTCTGTTACCTTTCCTTAGGTTTATTTCAAAGTCATCCATTTTTCTGTCATTTAAATCATTTCCCCTTGCTATTCCCGATGGCTAATATTATCTTCTTTTTAGAAGATAAAAGCATGACTAGACATTTTTATCTTCTGGATCTAAATTTTTATGGTTGACATAAAAGAAGTACAGAAATAAAACCACCTCTACTAGAATTTTGACTGTGGGAAATTTGGGAGTTTGGTGGTTTAGGTTTCAAGATTCACTCCATGACACCCAGTAGATGCTTGAAACGACAAATAAGACATAACCCTAAATATAAATTTTGTTTGAAAGTTAAGCACAGTATGAGGTTAATAATAATAATGAAATAATTATAACAATATACTGATTTAACATGTATGTGTGTATGGTTTCTCTCAAAATAATCTTGTGCTTTCATCTTTTCACTTAAAGGAAGCACTTTATGGCTTCTCTTTGACATAGCCAAATTACTATCATATCATCACTGCTCTTGTACTTTGAAACAACTGTTAAGCAAACTAAAGTTTAATTGAACACAAACATGGTAACACCACAGACAGACAGTCTAAATGGCTACTAAGCAATTAATGGACTGGTACCATATACACTGTGGATACAATGGTTAAAAAAATGACTCATATTTCAGACCAGACAAAGCAAAACGGTGTGAGATCTTATGCTACTCAAGAGTTATGCAATTTAAAACTTATGAATTGTTTATTTCTGAAAATTTCCATTTAATGTTTTCCCACATCAATTGATTACAAATAACTAAAATTGCAGAAAGCAAAACCACTGATGGCAGGGGGGTGGGCTACGATAACTCCAGAAGAATGTAATCGGTTCCCTTTCTGCCTGTTGTAGTTTTCCTTTTGACTATCAGCTATTTCTTTTATAAGCAATTAATTAGTAGATCTGCCTGTAGAAGAACCATTTTTAATTTGCTAACGTATTGAGTATTACGTAATATAGTTTGTTCTGAGCATATGTAAGATAGGACACATTGAGGAATGATTTGGGGGTTCTTCTACACTTGTAATCAAGGTGTGTCTTATGTATCAGTAAGAAAAGGCCATACTAGCTTGACAAATCATCCATAGACCTCAGTGGCTTATGAACAACAGCGATGGCAATGATTTGATACAGGCTCTGTCCTTGTTATCCTCACTTAGTGATCAGAACTGTAGAACTGTGCCACTTTTCTTCTTAGAAACAACAGAGATGGGGCAGCAGAATTTGTCCAATCATGCCTAGGTCTGAAAGCTTTTTTTTTTTTTTTTTTGGTTCTGGGGATTGAACTCAGGAGTACTCGACCACTGAGCCACATCCCCAGCCCTATTTTGTATTTTATTTGGAGGCAGGGTCTCACTGAGTTTCTTAGTGCCTTGCTGTTGCTGAGGCTGGCTTTGAACTCCCAATCCTCTTGTCAGCCTCCTGAGCCACTGGGATTACAGGCATGTGCCACAGCACCCAGCCAACCTTAAGGCTTTTGAATGGAATTAAGACTTGTTACTTCTATTCACATTTCCTTTGTCAAGGTGTCATAACCACACCTAACAATTAAGAAATTAAGGAAGTACATTTCTTCCATGTGCCTGTAGGAGTATGGGAAGTCTTAGTGAGTGGCATTAATAACTATTTCAATATAATTTACAAATTCAGAACAGGGAGTATTAAGTGTTTTTTCAGCAGTTGTCTTAGAACTAAACAACCCATTTCATGTTACTCTAAAGTTGTGACAAAGATACTATGCAGTGGACTCAGAAATGCAACTAAGGAATAGGTACTTGGGAAATTGGAGCAATATTCACTAAAACCATTGTGGTCTTCCTTCTCTCATAGCAGTAAAAGAAGTAGAATTGCTCTCAGTTACAGTTTCAAAATCATGCAAGCATCACATCAGTCTTACACATGGACTTTGCACTACCTGTTTTGGCTGATCAGGGCATTTTTTCTCTTTTGTTTTTTCTTTTGCTTACTTCCCAGTTCTCAGTTGTGTAATGCATTATCATCTTTGTCTTTGTTAATGAAATTTTTAGACAGAGAAAAATGAGCAGATAGAACTAAAAATAAAAAAAAAAGTAACAGCCACCCAAATTGTAGCAGTGCATTTCTGTTCACCAGTATCTAAATATAAAGCTGAGGAGTCATGCTCAGAGAATTGAAAAACTCCACTAATGCTAGCCATGCATAGGGCAAGAAGGGACTAGATTCCCAGTTTCCCAGGCACAAGCCTGAGACCAGGTCCCTATCTAGATAATTCTTGCTGCTTCTTTTGACCAATCCCTGCCATCTTATCCATACTCACACAGCCAGTATACTGCAAAATCTCCCACTGGTGTGCCCAGATATCATGATTCAGATGTGGAATGTTCCCCCAAAGCTCATATGTCAAAAGCTTGGTCTCCTGTGTAGCAAGATTCAGAGGTGGGATTTTTGGAATTATGAGTGCTCTGATCTTCTCAGTGAATTAATTCATTCAATTAATCTATTTAATTTTCAAATGGATTAATCTATTGATAGCTGAGTGGACTACTGGGAGGTGGGATCTAGTTTGGAGGAAGTAGATTATGGGAGGGACACGTCCTGGAAAGATTTATCATCTCCAGGCTCCTTTCTCTCTTTGTCTCTCTGCTTCCCAGCTACCATGAACTGAGTAGCTTTCTTCCAGCACACCTTTCTTCCATGATATTCAACTTCACCTCAGACCCAGAGTAATGCAGCCTGAAGACCATGGACTGAAACCTCTTTATTGGCAAGCCAAAATAAATCTTTCCTCCTTTAAGTTGCTTATGTCAAGTATTTTGGTCCCATTGATTAAAAGTTGACTAACACACTGGGGTAGACTATGGTTATGCTGAGTTACTGTCACTCTCAGCTTTGGAGAAGCAGTGAAAGGACTGGGAAGGTCAGAAACCTTGAACCTCTATTGGTGAATTCTGTGCATGCCATTATCTCCTATATTGACCTCCTTTGTTGTAAAGAATATCGGGAAGCACTGATCTATAGTGTTGCTCTTAGCTCTTCTCAACCACTTCCAGTAGTGATGATCCATAGATATTTGAGTTTTATGGATTATAAATCCCTTAAGTAAAGGACCATTGTATTTTGTATGGTGACATTTGGTTCCTACATTCAGCTGTCCCTTCAAACTCTGAATCTATATTTCAGCAAGTTCCTTTTAGCCCCTTTATTAGCTGTACATAGTATGTAGACATGGGGCTTAAACAACAGCATTTATTGTGTCACAGTTTTGGAGGTTGGAGGTCCAACATCAGGATGCCAGCATGGTTGGATTCTGATGAGGGTTCTCTTCCTGGCTTAGCTGATAGCTTCCTTCATGTGGTGTCCTCACATGGTGGAGAAAGAGAAAGGGAAATAGAGAAAGAGAGATAGAGACATATCTCTCTAGTGCCTCTTCTAACAAGGATACTAATCTCAAGGTTACACTTCCTAATATTGTTATATTGGGAACTGCAGCTTCATTTTTGAACTTAGAAATTGGAGTGGAAATGCAGTTCAGTCCATAGCAGCCCCCAATCATGCAGGATATATAATTTAAACTCTTCACTAGTTTCTATGACAGTGAGGCAGGAAGGTAGACCACCATAGGCAGATAGGATAAGGAACTTGGAGAAGAGAAAGAAGGAAGGAGACCATTCCATTGTGGAAGGAGGCATCAGGCTATGAGAATATCCTGTTGTTACCCTTGATAGCTGTAACCACATGGTTCTTCCTTAATTGCCCCCTGGCACCAGCATTGGCCGACAACAAAATCTGTCTTTACCCAAAGCACTTCTCACCGACAGACAACGCCAAACCACAAGGTTGGGTCCATTCTCTTAATTATATACATAAGTGATTAAATTTGTACACTTCTGATTGGCTTACTAAACCATAACTTGAAGAACTTGATTGGTCTATGCTCGCATCCCTCATTTACATAGGTTTCATAATCACCGACTCTAGGTCATTGGATGGGCCTTTAACAACCCCTAGACAATAGATACCCCTGTCAACCCTCTCTTGGGACACCTCCCCTTCAGGAGCTCTGCTTTCTTTCTATTACTCTAATAAGTTCTGTTACTTTGCTCTTTCCTTTGGGTCCCTGGATTTCATCCTTTGAATTCATGAGACAAAGAACCCACCCATCCATCCTCCATGTTACAGTAGGACTCACAAATCCCTGCGAAATATTTGAAGGGTCCTAGAAAAGGATCAGTATCTCAGAATGCACTCTGTTCACTGGAATACCTGCTATTCAGCACATATTTTCTCTGTAGGCTACCCTAGTGTGAGGAAGAAATTTCTTTCTCCCTAATTCCCAAATTTAAATTCCCCATTCTTTATCTGTCAGAACAAATATTTAAAAAAAATTTTTTTACAATAACTTTTTATGGGTGCATTACAATCATACAAAAGAGCGGGATCCACTGTGATATCATTTGTACAGGCACATAACATAATTTGGTCAATTTCAACCCTAGTACCTCCCTTTTCAATCTTCTCCTCCTCCCCCCGGTCCCCTTCCTCTAGTCTGTTGGTTTTATTTTCTATATGTACATACATACATATAAATATATATAAATTACATATATATGTAATTCATGAACCATTCCTTGAGGATTTATTCTCCACTGTAGGATGCTATCAAGTCATTTTTGATTTTTTAGAGATGTGATATCACTGTTTTGCTCAGGCGGGCTTTGAACTCCTTGTCTTAGGTGATCTTCCTGCCTCAGTCCCTCCAGAAGCTAGAACCACAGCTGTACACCACTGCAATCAACTTGGTCATTTCTTTTTAACAAATTCTCCGAGAATTCTGGTCAATACAAATATAGTTGGCTCTGTCTCATTGGATACATGTATTTTTGATCATATTAAGATATCTTATGATTAGTTCCTAGTTGTTCTTGGATTTTTGAGGTGTTTCTTGGCCTCTTGAGTGAAGTGCCCCTACAAAAACAAAACAAAACAAAACAAAACAAACCCACGGTAAAGCAAGTGCAATGAGGCAAGTTTCTGCTAGAAGGAGCACAAGCACACAGCCTTCAACCTTAACTTGAACCTCCACCCAGCTCCAAATTCCTCCTAATCTTTTATTGGACATAAAATCTTCAGAAATACAGTATTGTATAAAATAAACATTAAGAGGGAATTAAATACCTTACTCTGACTACTTAACTGTTATGATGGAGAAATGCAAAGTTGAGTTAAAAAAAGGTGAACTACTGTTGTGAAATTTGCAGCCCTCGTTTTCGTTCATTTCATAGCAAGTGTTAATTGATTTGGTGGAAAAATTTAAACAGGATATTCATCAAATTTTCTCCTTTTTGTGGAAGAGCTAGATATTTAAGGGACATGTAACTTTTCCTTCTCTGTTTCCCCTGGGCTCTTCAACTGCCACCCTGTACTTTTTTCCTGAGCCAAGAAGAGCATGTTCACAGTGATAAGGACAGAACATATTTAGGGCAGTGTATGAACAATAAGGATGCAATGAATAGATGTTCTCCCCAGATCTCTACTATTACACCAGGAATCTTCCCTGGGAACTTTACAGTGGAATGTATATTCCATAGGGACATTACTCTTCACAGTTAACTTGAAGCATAATCTGAAAAAATGAGGCCATCTTTGAGTTGTGAGATGGTTGTTTCAAATTTATTCTCAACTATAATGAGATATCTGATCTTTGCACGAGACTGCTTTGTGCCTATTGGTATTTGACTTGACTACATACAGGAAAGAATAGGTCAAAGTTAAACTGCATCAATATCATGGCTGTCTATGTGTTTCTGCTCTTTATACTGAAGAAAAACAGAGGGAGCTTTTACTAATTCTTTCTCTAAAGCTTTTGTCTTCTGCTTTTTTCATGCAGTGAATTAATTAGACCCAAAACTTTGGTTTCAGGCTCCTATTGTTTTTCTCTGGACATCAATAGAAACATCAGTGAATGCTTTCACAGAAGCATTATGTAAACAGTGGTGTCTACCTAAGGAGTAACAGCCTTAGGCGGGGAAGGTAAGGGAAGGCATCTCTTAACTGAGTGTGCATGACTTAATGCTAGTGGATGTATTAAGAAGTGGCAGTCATGGTGCTTACCACTGTTGGCCCAATCACAAGTCAGAGGTTTTCAAAGGAGACTGGATCCTATGAGACATCCCCTAGGGAGATCCTGGAGTAATAAGTAATTCACACCTAAAACAAACTTTAAGGATTTTTTGTTTTAAAGATATTTAAATACCAAAACTCATACAAACAATATAGATGAATAATAAAATAATAAAATCATATTCCTTTTAAAATGTCTTTTGGAGTGCTGGGGATTGAACCTAGGGCCTTGCACATGCTAAATAAACACTCTGCCTTTGAGCTACACCCCTACCTCCTTATATTCCTATTGACTCACTACTTTCTAGTACTTCTAAGCATGGATAAATACACATTGTAGATATTCAGTTGATTCATATCAAGGTCCAGCTACAGAAGTGCTGATGATCTTAAAGATGTATATATCTACCTATGTCCTAAAATTATTTGGAGCTGTACACAAACATACTTTGGTTTGTTTTTCTTAGAGACTGACTTTATATACAGATAGAAAAGGGTGGTCAGTGTGTCATGCAAAGACTGCTGGACTAAATTTACCATCTCTATTCTCCCAACCTTCAGCCTCCACTGATCAGCTGTGATTCCGAAAATTGTTCAGTTTGAATCATCAAAACATAGAATTTCAGAATTTAGAGACACTTTAGCAATCATAATGTAATTCTTTAACAGTGGAGAAAAAAAAGAGAGATTATGACAAGTCCCAGAGAACACAGATAGTGAATGACTCAGCAGTATTTCAGTTTTGGGGCATCTCCTAGTTCATAATCAGCCTTCCTTATTGAGGTCTGTACCCCATTCACAGAGATTGCTCCTTGAACACAGAACAGTGAACTGGCAGTTGTCTCCCAAATGTGGCCAGTCAGGTTCTCTCACACAAGGTAAAGTAGATCAAGTTATGTCGATCAAGTGCAGGAGACTGGAACTCAAATGCTCACACCATGGGGTGTCTACCTTTTGTCATGGGGACAAGGAGTCTCAAAGAAATGCTGGGTGGAGAGATATCGAAGAAGCAGACCTCCAGAGAGATTCAGAGTTGAAGCATGAGCACCTTCAGTTTTCCCCATAGCTATATGATAACATCCCTCAGTGTCAGCAAGGCTGCATTTGTTATGCCATTGATTCCTCAGGTCAGCTTTGTATGGTGTTATTGTTCCCACATACAAATGTCCACACTAGGAAATGTGCCCAGAGCAGGTGCAACACTTGGCTCATGTTGCCTGGCTTATTCTGTGGAAGAGACAGGCTGGCCACAATCCCACTGTCAGTTTCTCTACATTATAAGCCACTTTGTTCCTACAGCACTTCCTCTGGCTGAGTGGCTCTGCTCCAATAGGGTCAGAGAAAAGATGAGAGCAGGGAGTGGTGAGGACACAGGGGAAAGTCTTGGAAAATTCAGGAAGTCCAGAATTGCAAATATGAGGACAGGGGAAAAAAAAATTTTTTTTTTCAGTGAAAATGTTCTCCTATTTGATGTATCTTTTAAAAAACCATTATATATAAGCTAGTTTTAAAAATGTATAAAATGCATAGTGAAGTTTAAAATTATTCAATTAATATAGGACAGAATAAGGTAAAAACAAAACCTCTCCCTTCCTACATGGGATATAATAGGCCCATACCCCAAAGGTAGCTACTGAGCATTCTAGGAAAGTCACAGGTAAGCCCCTGAATTGTGATTCTGTGCTGCTGCTTTTCTGAGGGCACCTGACTAGGATGGAGCTTGGTGCAGGCCCAGGAAGGATGAGAAGGAGAGGAGGGGTAAGTGTAGGTAAGGGGTTCGGGCATCTGGGTACCTGTTTCTGCAGAGTGGCTGCCAACTCCGATGCAGATTTGAACCCATAGAACTTCGAGAGGCTCAAAGCACCTGCTATAAGACACCTGAGGGGCAAGCCAGGGCAGCAGTTGAAGTGGCTCCCATTTCTCTCTTCATGTGTTTTAGTATTTTAGGGCAACCAGGCAATTATTTCAAATGGGGCAGCTTAAAACAACAGAAATTTATTCTCTTACTGTTCTGGAGGCTAAAGTCTGACTTTGAAGTGTCATTGGTCTTTTCTGGTATCTGTGAGGGTGACTCAGGCCACGGCTTACTCTCAGTTTCTGGTGGCTGCCAGCAATTGTTGCTGTTCTTTGGCTTGTGGATGCAGCACTCCAGTCTCTGCCTCTGAACTTGTGTCACCTACTCTGTGTCCCTGTGTCTACTCTTTTATGTGTTTTGTAGACACTTCTGTTACTTTTACGGCCCACTCTAACTCAAAACGATCTCATGTCAAATCTTACCTTAATTACATCTGCAAAAAGAACTATTCCAAATAAAGATCACATTCTGAGAATCTGGGTAGGCAAGAATGTTGGGGGCACATTATTTAACTTAGGACACTGTGTATATCATAATCATTCCACTCCTAAAGCTTGTATGCATTTTTAGGGGTATCTGAACTACTTTGAGGATTACTGCTATAACAAGGTAACATTTAGCAAATGAGAGATTCCTGAGATTGTGAAACACTTGGTAAGGAAATGTTTGATTATGCTGGGAATCCATTCATATCACAAAAGCAATTTTAACATTACATTGTCAATTAAAGAAAAGGAAAAGGCATTCCATAAAAAATAAACATTTTGTGCACCTATAAAATAAACATTTAAAAAATTATATACTAGTGCAAATAAAGTTTTTCATGAGTACTGACCATCAAGAATTAGATAATGCCATTTTTAAAGTCTTGATCAAGAATCACATGTAGCCTTATCAAGCATGAAATCATATTAAAGTATTATATTGGTGTTAGCAAACTTAGAGATACATAAAATATTTGAAAACAATTTTCAGAAGTTCAAATTTAGCATTGATTATCTTCTCAAATACTACATAGTTTTTTTTTCATAATCTTGTAATGTTAAAAAATCACGATTTTTTTTAACTGAGCTGCATTTGGATGCCTTTAAATCCCTTCGAGCCAAATGTTGAACAATTATTTTGCTACATGAATCATAGTCTGAAAAAGTGTGACATATTATCTTAAAGAACTTTCTGTGTATAAGTAAATGTATATATTTTTTCATGTATAAATATATTTATGAAATTAAATTATATAAACTAATATTTTATTTATTATATTTAAAAAATTCTATAATTTTGTATATTGTGAAATGATAGTGTGTGTGTGTGTGTGTGTGTGTGTGTGTTAACTTCCCATTACTGTGACAAAATACCTGAGGTAATCAACTTCAGAGGAGGAAAGATTATTTTGGCTCATAATTTGAGAGATTTTAGTCCATGTTGCTTGGCCCTGTTGCTTTAGGGCCTGTTGCTGTTGTAATGGCATAGTATGTCATCGTAGAAGTGTGTAGCAGAGGAGGCCTTTTTCACCTCTTGGTGACAAGGAAGGAAAAGGAGAGAGGATGGGTTAGGGGCCCAATATCTTCTCTGAAGGCACATCCCCAGTGATCTAATCCCTCCTACTAGGCCCCACCTTTCACAGGTTCTACCAACTCTCTGTAGGACTGCTCTGGGGACCCAGCCTTCAACATATGGGTCTTTGGGGGAACATTTTAGATCTAAACTGTAGCAGCACGTAAAGCAGAAACTGAATTCTCCCCTTTAAACATAAAGTTTTCTTTTCTTATATGTATGCACATAACTATGTCATTTTAAAAAATGACTCAATAGGATTCCATATAGTATGACTATAATTTGCTAGTCTCACATTAATAACAATTAGGTAGTTTGCAGATGTGTTTGTGCTATGACCAATAGTGCTACAATAAATATTGGTGAAAAAGAATGAGTAGAACAGATCCTGAAAGTAAAAATGCAGTGTCAAAAGGCTATATGTCTTACCTTTTTGATAGATACTGTCAAACTTTAGCATCAATTTTCTCTCTCACAGTTTACAAGGGTGCCTCTTTCCCTACATCATTTCCAACAGTCATTTAAATTGTCAATCAGAGTTGAAAAATGCTACCTTCATTCTTCTATTAAATTGTGGGTAAGAAAAAAATAGATGATGAGAAACATAGACTACTCTCACTAAATAATTCGATGAATGATCATCTCTAGAAAAAAACATAAAATTTTAATAGAAATTCAGTAGTTAGTTATTCTAAGACAAAAAGAGGCCATAAAAGAAAAATGGGAACTGAGTATGATGGCACACACCTGTAACCCCAGCAACTCTGGAGTCTTAGATAGGAGGATCACAAGTGGGAGGCCAGCCTGGGCAACTTAGTAAGACCCCTGTCTTAAAATTAAGAAATGTAAAGAACTAGGGATGTAGTTTGGTGGTAGAACACTTGCCTATCATGTATAAGTCCTGGGTCCCCAGTACTGCAAAAGGGGGAGAAAAAGTGGGAAAGCTATCTGTATGAAAAACAAGCTTTTATTGGAATAACTGACATTGCTTTCACCTCAACCATGTTTTAGTCATCATTAAAATGTATACTGACATCTGACATGCTATCTGGCTCACTGGAAGGGCACATTGAAGCCAAGGATCCTGGCACTGAGAATCAGGAGACCTGGATTAGAGTCTAATATGAACATCACACACACACACACACATAAGTATGTAGGTATACATGATTAGGGCAAGTAATTGAACCCCATTTAACCTTTCTGTGTCTACTTCCTTATGTGCATTAAGGAACAAATTGTATGACTCAAAAGAATGCTTATTTTCAATAACCATTCTATTGATGAGGCTTTCCAAAATGAAAACCTTCTGAATCAGATTCTCCAGTAGGTGGTGACATCATAACACCAAACATAGTGACTGCCCTAGTAACTTGACAGGATTCTTCCCTTAGGATTCATTTTGGAAATATTCTTTGCCATAGTAGTAAAATTTTAATGTTATAAAAGAATGCACTTATAAAATTTATTGTGTTACATTTTATGTACTCAGGATATCAATTAACTGTCAATTTGTTCTTTTAATGTCTATAGAAGTTGAATTACAAATTGAATTAATAAACTCAGAGGACATGATTGCCAATCTGTCATAGTTTCCTTAATTCAGTTAATTTTATAAATAGTTTGACTTTAATTAATTGATATATTTCATTACAAGACTAAAAATGCATCAAGATTGCCTTTATTTGTATTGTGATACTTTTTCCCCCCTTGTGGTGCTGGGGTGGAAACTTGGTCCTCGTGTATGGTGGGCAAGCTCTCTATCACCAAGCTATACCCCCAGACCTATTTTGCTGAAAATAAAAATACTGAGAAAGTCAGGTGCAGTGGTGCATGCCTGTAAAACCAGTGACTTGAGAGGCTGAAGCAGGAGGATGGCAAGCTTAAAGTCAGCCTCAGCAACTTAGTGAGGCCCTGTGACACAAAATAATTTTTAAAAATGGGATAGGGATGGGGATCAGTGATTATGAGCCTCTGGGCTCACTCTCTGATATCCCTCCACCCCCACAAAAAATGCTGTGGAAAAAGAGCTGAAGGAGAACCTTAAACAGGGCTTTTATTCATCCTGTCAAAAAGTCAACTTTTACTATTATTTAATTTTGTAGAAAATCAAAAAGAGTAATCCAAAAATCAGAAATTCACAAGGAGTTGTAAGAGTTTAATCATTAAAATCAGTTATTAATAACATGTGGTCAGACCATAAAACAAATAACTAAATGTAATAACATAGTGAAAAAGCCTTGCCTAAATGGATAGTGATTTATTTTGAATACAAAATATATATTTACAGAATATAACAAAAGCTTTGTAGGAAGAATAAGGTAAGATAATTACAGAAATTCACTATAGTAAAAATGAAAATACTACTTAAGTTCAACAGAATAAAAGTATCCTTTAAGAGCCCCTGCAGACCATTTTATACAACTTGATAAGAAAACAGTAAAAAAAATTCTGGAAAAGACAGGAAGTGAGCACACAAAATAATTTTACAATAATTGATATACCCCATAAAATTTCCAAACACTTTACAAAGTTTTGTCAAAATTAGAGCAATATTAAAGAAGAGCAATATTAAAGGTCATTATGGAGATCATAGCAACTTTAGGAATGGATTGTGATGATAAAGATGTTTTGCTCCCCAAAGATAACATGCTTACCGGTGTATTTATCATATAAAATATCAATGTTAATATAAAACAGTCCTGCAAAAATTGATTCTGAAACATTCCATCAATGAATAGCCAAATACGTGCTGGTTAGAACCCTAAGTAGAGTTATTCTGCACTACTTAGAAGAAAGTCTATGAAATTCTTTATCTTAAAAAAAAAAACAAAAAAGATTTGAGTTAGGAATGAGAAATCACAGCAAGGATTGTTGCACAATGGTTCTTTGGCAGGACATGTACCCTTGCTGTAAAAGTTTTAAATAGGACAGGCAATAATCTGGGTTGATTTAGGAGGTATCATCTGAATGACAGATGGAGGATTAGTTCAGAGAGCTTGTAATTTTTCTTTTTTTTTTTTTTAAGAAAGAATTAATAAATCTCGGTTATCAAAACTCTGTCAGAACACAGGAAACTGAGAGACTTGCATAAATGTTATCAAAACTCTTGTAATCTAAACTCAGGAATGGAATAGACTGAGATAGTAAGGGATGTTTATATATTATGATGGATTTAAGAAAAATGTACAGAAGAAAGGAGTCTAAGATAACTAGCATATACATTAGCCAAGCACAGAATGATTTGTATGTGCAAAAGTATTTTCCTGTCTTTTGGACACACAGCAAAGCCACATATGCATGTGGGTTTCAGTGGGTCCAGCCCTCAAGGTTTGGCCCATAGAAAGCTCTTGTGTGAGATGCCCACACTCCTTCTCCATCTCCCAGCTTCATCTACAGTAACTGACTGACCCCGGAGCTGGCACAGGAGCTTGGGTCCCTCAGCTTCTGCTCATCTTAAACATTTGCATTCACTTTTACATGAATGAAAAATAGACTTTTACTGTACACTCTTGGAGTTTGTTTTACAGCCAATAATGTTACTCACTCTAACTAAAACAGGTTACTGGATTGTTATTTCTATTTGTCAAAATAACTTTTTTTCTTATTTGAAATTAGTATATTAATGATGCTTAAATGTAGCTTTATTCTCCTAATCTTTCCATTGAATTATTTTTGTATTAAAGAATGTTGATATGCTAACACTTTAAAAAAAACGTGTAGTAGTATTTCATGTTATATGAACTATTCTCTTGTGTCATCCATTCTAAACTGTTTTGCACTAGGTTTTCCATTTTTCACCATAATAAATTATGTTAGTACTTCTGGACTAATCATTTGGGGACTTTACTCAAAATATAATTATCTGGTCAAATAAATGAATAGTTGAAAAAGGTAAGTGTGGTCAGTGGCCATTACAAACTATATGAATTTCTAAAAATTACTGTGCTGTGCAAAATTGTGAAGCATGATCCATGAAAGAAAATGAGAAATTGGACTTTATAAAAATTAAAAACATTTGCTCTACTGTGTTGTTTAGGAAATGAGAAAACAAGCCAGACAGACCTTGAGAAAATCTTTGCAAAACACATACCTGATAAAGGACTGGCATCCAAATTGTATGAAGAACTCTTAAGCCTCGACAATAAGAAAACAAATGAACCAATTAAAAATGGTAAAAGATTTTAACAGTTCACCAAAGAAGATAAACAGATGGAAAATAATCACATGAATATGTAAATGCTCAACATCATGTGTCATTAGGGAATTGCAGGTAAGATGACAAGATCCCACTGCACATCTATTAGAAAGACCAAAATACAGACTATGACCACACCAAATCCTGATGGTGTGGAGCAACAGAAACTCTCATCCATTGCTGGTGTGAGTACAAAATGGTATAGCCACATTGAAAGACAGTTTGGCAGTTTCTTATAAACCTAAATATGCTCTTACTATATGATCCAGCAATCGTAGTCCATAGTACTTACCCAAATGAGTTCAAAACCTATGTTCACCCCAAAAGTTGTGTGTGGATGTTTATAGCAGCTTTATTCAAAATTGCCAAAATGTGAAAAAAAAAAAAAAACCAAGATGTTCTTAAGTAGGTGAATGGATAAACTAACTGTGGTATATCCATACATTGGAATATTATTCAGCAATAAAAATTAATGAGCCATCAAATCATGAAAAACCATGGACAAATCTTAATGTAAATCTTAAGTGTTAAGTGAAAGAAGTCAATCTGAAAAGGCCCAAAAATACATGATTCCAACTATGTGACATTCTGAAAAGATAAAGGGGATAATGAAAAAGATCGAAGGTGAATAGGAGCTGGAAGAAGGGAAAGATGAATAGGTGGAAGATGGGGGGGGGTCGTAGAGCAATGAAATATTTCTGTAAGATACTATAATAAAAGACATGTCATTATACATTTGCCAAACCCATAGAGGGTACAACACAGTGAACCCTTATGTAGAGAGTGAATTTTAGTTAATAATGTATCAATATTATCTAATCAAATATAAAAAATGTATCATACTGCCAAGTGAGCTGTTATATCCCTGTATCCCAGCTACTCAGGAGGCAGAGGCAGGAGAATTTCAAGTTCAAAACCAGACTCGGCAACTTAACAAGACCTTGTCTCAAGTTAAAACAAAAAGGGCCAGAAATGTGACTCAGCGGTGGAGCACCCCTGGATTTAATCCCCAGTACTACCAAATTAAAAAGAAGAAGAAAACAAACCACACTAACACAGGATATTAAGTAAATGAGGAAACCATATGTGAAAATTCTGTGTTTTTCATTCCATTTTCTGTAAACCTTTCTAATGTCAATTAAAAAGAAATAGTGAATAACAACCAACACCAAATCCTCTCCCCAAAACAAAAAAACAACAAACAAATACACAGTACAGGGCTAAATGAAATCAGGGGCGTGGCACTCAAATATTTCAGCAGAGACTGATTTGACTCACAATGATTAGAAAATAAATAATATTTTCAAAATAGTTATGAGTAAAATTCTTAAGTCAAAAAGTACCTAAGTTGCTGTGACAAAGAACAAACAATTGTGCTTATTCATTGCTGTTATCTTTTTTTTTTTTTTTT